>BGPR01036037.1:2476-15700 GCA_013235015.1 Araneus ventricosus
AAAATATTCAAGCACTCGCAATAAACTGCTCTAGTAACTGTTTAATACTACATATGATATTGATTAAAACAAAATACATCGATAAGAAATGATTAAAGTTTAAAATAAAAACTATATGCAATGAAATCTTCTTTTTCGTATGGTGGCTTGTAAGAATGATAATATACTTATAATTAAAATTACAAAGGAAATATTATAAACTGGGTCATCGAAATAATATGCTAGGATAATAAATTCTTGTAAAGTATGATTATAATATGAGAATAAATTTTTTACCAACAATATACTTTCCAGTATAAGGAAATATCTTATCATTTATAACATCATTAATTCATTCAACCATCCTAAGTTAATTCTCATCATTCGCCAAAATATGGGAAGAATATGTGGAAATTAATAACCTTCAGATAATTTCGAACACACTTATTTTTGAATTCTCATCTATTGCTAATTTGTAAAACCTGCGAAATACGTTCTTTTATCGGTTTCTAGAAATTGTCTAAAATATTCTTTCCTGCTTTATGCTCATTACTGAAAAGCTCTTAATACATTCATATGATTTTTGCGATGAAATGGTTACCATAATAGTAATCTTCCTATTCCTTATATTCCATAATGAACACTCAATGGTTCCCCATCTCTAATACGTAACTCCAAACCAGTGCATTGATGTAAGCTTCCTCATGTTGTTGATCACCACCTTCATTCATCATTTTTCTTTCATTCATACCGTGTTATTCAAGATATTGTATATATTCCTTTATTTTGTTGTCAATTCTATGTGTTAACACAAGCCTTGCAATTTCTTCATTTGTCTTTCTTCTCTTGCTGTAATTTTTTTTTCAACTCAATAAAATCCACCTACATCTATGCCAACCCGGATAGGAGCCACATGAGTTCTAGAGACGGCGGTGTTGTGTGGTGTTAAAGTGTTGGTTACTAGCTAAGCAGTTTAAGGTATCCGACTGGTTTAAAATCGTCGTTTGCGATGAAATTATCAAAAAAAAAATTATGACTCAATTTTGTAGCCTGTTTAATCAGCTTTCTAAAACTGTCTCACTTTTTACTCTACGTGAATTACAAATGGAGTTACAGCTGTTTTATTACCGAACTGTAAGCATTATTTTAAGTTGCATGAAAACTTTAAATGCGTTTTCTGAGAATTGATATTTTTGAGGAAAACTGTCGAGCGTAACAATGATTTCTCAAAAAGTTATTGACATATTGATATGAAATTTTCTGAGATTGTTTTCTGTAATATGCTTGATGTTTTCCTCTAAAAACTAAGGTCAATTTTAAAATCAAGTAATATTTTTAAGTGTTTAAATATAAAAGAAAAGCATTTATTATGAAAAATTACCAGTTTAGTAACTATGTTCAGCTATATCTCCAAACTATTTTGAAGTACCTGAAATATTTTAGAGCATAACACAGATAAATGTCATAAAAATGTACTCTTACAAGGATTTATGTATATTTAGAATATGATTTTGTCTATGGCTGTTAGCGTAAGGCAAATATTTTAGTAATTTTTCTTCAAATTTCTCAGTTTTTTTTAAATATTATTTTGAAAGCCTAATTTTACAATATTTTCATAGTTTTAAAACATATGCAGTTGAAAAATAACATTAAAATATATATATATATAAGTTATTTTTCAAAAAAATGTCTCCGACCACAGTCGGATACCTTAACAGGCATTATTTCGGAATTAATGGATAACATTAACGTACTGAACATTATCAGAATTAGAAGAAATCCCGCCTTTTCTCCAAACCCATTTGGGCGAGCCAATATAACAAGAAAAGCGGGAGCCGCAGGTGTGAAATCAATCACATTTAACGAAAGGGGGTGGGAATTTCACAGCGATATTCGGAAGTTTCGGACGGCCACCGTCTTTTCCTTGAAGGGACGTTTGGGACGTTCCCGTATCGACAGAGTTAAGTGAAACGCATCTGTCAATATCATAATGTAACTTTGAAAGATTCTCTAAATGAATCAAAATAAAGCTTCCCCTTTCGTAACATCTCTCATCCATCCTCTTTCCTTAGTCTCTACAAAGGTGTTGACTGATACAAATGAGCATCTAATTCATTCATGATTTTCCAACAGCAGTTTTGTGAGAAGCATACAATCTGTCCGCGACGGTACACTTTTAAAAATCAATAACAAATGCAAGTTTTATGGGTTCTAGTGAAGACATTAATGATTCTTACTACATCTATGAAGCTCTGCAATTTGCAGTTAATTTTTTCCAATCTTGTAAAGCTTTGGATATAAAAACGCGAACTCCGAATTTTACCGCTAAGTGATTCTGTAAACTGTCTAATTTACTATGCATAAACATCCCTTTATGAGACTACATTTGTTGCCGTTCTGAAGTATTGCGGAATGGAGGGCTCAGGACATTTGTGGGCACCATTTATAAAATAATACTCATAGCAACATTGTACTCAATGAAGAGACGACTGCTTTCATTGACGTAGAGAAAAAAGCCGAGAATGGTATCGATTCTCTGGGTGCAAATCTTAAGGAGCATCATAAAGACAAAATAATTTTCTTTTAATGCGACAGACATAGAGAGTAGTAAGGGAAGCAAAAAGTACTGTGCATTTAGTGTCAATTCATTATTATCACTTTACGTCATTAATGATATCAACTACTTAGTATATAATGTCCTCAATTAACGCATTAACTCCAAATATGCTTTAGAAGATAAGACGACAGATTAATCTTCTTTTTGTCATTGACAAATAACAAATTATACACATGTTCATGCAAAATAAAATAAGTTTGTAATATATATAAGCATTTATTTTGTTGTGAACATGTGTCGATTGTACGTTTTTTCATTAAGCTGACATTGAGTTTCGATGATATTTCACAAAGAAATTAGACAGAATTTCTGATTCCTTCATATGAATACTTTTCATATTTATATCTTAAAACATATATATACATATACAATGGAATATAGGAGGAAGAAAATGGAAAAACATCAGCAGTAAGCTCACACTCTGTCCCGAATGTTTATAGATTCTAGTAAAATATATGTTTTAGCAGAACGGAAAGGCATACAAACACCAATTACAAATATGTTTATCCAAACCATATGCGACTTGGATTCAACAAAATATTTAGAAAAAATAACAATTTGTATTTCAATTATATAGCGAAATGGAAATATTAGGTGTCCCAAAAGTTTATATAATATATAACATTTCAACAAAAGGTGCTCAATACAATGTTCTTAATAGTTTATATTCTTTCCATTTTTCAGCATGGCATCGTATACAAGTTTTTCTATCGACATAATTAAGGTTTGTAATATCTCTGGTTCCAAGTTGTACCATGCACTTTCAATGGATGTTTTCAAGACATTCACCGAATAAAAGTGGCCTCCATTCTCAGATACATTCCGAGACACAATGCCCCACACATTCTCAATTGGGTTGATATAAGAGCTGATCGGTGGCCACTCAAGAACAGTAACAGTTTTCGAGTTTGAATAATTTTTTGTATCATTGGAGATATGGATGTCAGCATTATCATGCACTGTAAAAAAAATCCCGTAAAATTTACGGTTTTAAACTGGCAGCTGGGTTGGTTGTGCAAAACCGTAAAAGTTACGAAGTAAATCCGTAGGCACAACGGTTTTTTACCATACAGGAACAAGTTTTTCCCGTAAAAGTTACGAAGTAAATCCGTAGTCACAACGGCTTTTTACCGTATGAAATTAAGTTTTCTCCGTAAAAATTAAGTCATCGAAGTAAGTGACGTCATCGACTGAGTTGAGTTGTTTTTCTCCTTCTCTTCGAGTTGAAATGTGCTGATGTGTATTATCAATTAGGAATATTAATTAATCAAGGTTTAATTAATATAATTCTTAATTGAACTTACTTGGACGATTTCGATGCAAGATGGTAACAAAACTTCTAACTTCTCCGAGCCGGGGATCGAAACCGCGTTCATAGAAATAAAAGGCAGTCGCTCTAACTACTAGACCACCGGAGACTTCATAAAATGAAGTAAAAATAATCTATTTGAGTTTTAAAGTCACTATAGCTCTAGTGGCCCCACCTAGTGGTATAAAAATCAACTATTGCCAGAACACGTGTTTTAAGGTTAGCTTTCATGAGTGACAACAGATTACTGCAATGTGTAAACAATAGCGGAGATGGAACCCTATTAAAAACATGAAATTAATGCAATAAAATTACATTTAAGAAAAGGGAAAGTTATCGTACGGAAAGCAATACCGTATGACGAAAAATAGAATTTGAACTGACGGTTTTAAACCGTTTATGGTTGGAGCGGAAAACGGTGAAAAACCGTTTTGTCATCAAAACAGCTTTAAATCGTCAAATATACGGAAAAAGTCCGGGAAAAAAACGGATATTTTTTGCAGTGTGCTGATATTGCAAATTTCGTCCCCTTATGTTTTCTTCAATGGCATAAGATGATTTTCTAGTGTATCTATGTATTTAGGAGAATTGCGTCGGCAATCTATAAAGGCCAAACCCACTTCACTGCTGAAACCTAAAGCCGCCCACACCATCACAGATCCACCACCACTTTGGCTACTCAGAAGCTCCTGGGCTCTTTCCGTAAATCATGCCAATATTTTATATTCCGTCAGGTCCATCGAGGTTCCATTTTTTCATCACTGAAAAGGAGAGCCATCCATTTATCACCTTATGACATATGATTACGAGCCCATTGTAATATCTTAATAATGTGAAGCTTTGAGAATAGTAATCTGCGAGCCATTTTTACGTGGATCAAATAATCACATTCAATAATTCGTCTATAAACAGTAGTCTTGGAGATTTCAACCGGGAAGCCCTTGTAATTTCGAGAACCGACATTTTCTGACTTGAAGCCATTCTTTGTATCCGTCTATCACTGAGAATATCCGTCACACTTGCGGGTCTATTCTGGTATCCCCGGTTGGGATGGCAGACGTCACTTTTCCCTCACGTTAACAACGGGAAAAGTGGCGTCTCCCAACCCAACCGGGGGTACCAGAATAGATCCCTTGGTCTTCCTGAACGAGGTTTTGGTTCACATGACGTCTTACAAGTTAGTACACGATAAATCATACTTTTAGAACGATTTAAAAGTTCCGATATTTCCTTAACGGTCTTACTGAGCAATTTCAAATGCAGAATTTTACTCACTTCTTCATCAGAGAGCTGTGAAGCTTTAGGCATCATGAAACGCAGAACAAACGACCGCTTTCCTTTTCTTACAACATATTTATTAGGTTCCGAATCGACGTCATGATTACCGATAACATATTTGCACAAAATTGCATTTGTCTATGAACTTTTGGGACAGATTATTTCTGTTTATTCCACGATTTAAAAATTGGCATTAAATATACGGGCTAGAACTGCTGTTTTTTCAATATGATAGACATAACATATCTATACAGTAAATCCCATCCAAATACAACATGTACAACAAAAAATATAGGCAAAATTCAAGATTCTGTAAACTTTTGGGACAGAGTGTATAAAGGTTTTGGTGAGATGCATAAGAAGAAGAATAAGGGAGAAAACAAATGATATAAAAGTGCCAAAATATGTTTAACTGGAATGAAATGGCATACATTTATTGATACATAGGTACAGGAAAAGGAATAAGGTAGGCAGGTAAAAACACCGATGTTTAAACGAACCGTACAATGGACGTAGACCGCAATGTTCTTGTCCAGTATCTGAGATTTGTGGGGCGTCACAACAAATGCTCGACATGTGTAGTTGCCTGCATCCGAAGTTTTTAAGTTCCTAACGAAAAGCCCATCCTCTGTTACTGTGCGACGAGGACCTATAAAATACCAGAAAAAATCAGTTTAGACTTTTTATTTAATAACCTAAATTCTTATAAAGTGCAGAACTTATTTGTTAATATGAAGGTTAAAAATAGAGAAATTATATTATTAATTTAAACCTCCGAAGCCAGCAAATGAAAAAGCATTAATTATTAACTCTGCTGTTCTGTTCGGGTCAATATGACTCGAAACGTTTTTTAACTTCTTATAAAAAACAACAGTTTAGAGATATTTTATTGACATTTCGTGAGTTTCTTAGTGAATGTGATATGTTATTTCTCTGAAAAGGATTTCCTTTTATTTACATATTTTCTGTCTATTTTTTGAAATTGTATTAATGTAACGTTCGGGGCAATATGACCCGAACCTGTTTTACCTTCATTGAGCGGAAAAACGTGCACATTATATTATTAATTTAACAGGAAACGACATAAATAAATTCCTGAAAAGTCATCTAATGTGTTTTGTATAAGCAGACAAGTTCAGCCAAGGTCAGAAAGAATCTGGTCACGTGATACGATATCTCCAGTAAGGTTGTAGGATGCAGTATCGAATCATTTTGTCTGTTGTATGAGAACGCAACATATATACAGAAATATCAATAACTCTTGACACTGTAATGACGTGAATAAAATAAATAATAGCGATTCGCAGATATTTGAGGACACTGAAATAGCTCAGCTTATGGAAACACCTTATTGCGACATGGAAGGCGCTTCTGAACATGAAAATCATACATGTGAGGAAAATGAATTTCTGATTATGATGACATTATTGTTACTCAAAGTGTTCATAATATGCAACATATTCAGTCCATCAAAATATAAACTTGTCACTCGATCAGCCTCTGCATTCTGACTGTCTGAATCCTGCCAATTTCATGAAAACTGCTCTAAGCGTAACTATACATTCGACATCAAGAAAAGGGTTGTATAAAGTACATTTAAAATTGTATTCAGGTCTACAATCCAGAATGAAATCATCAAAAAAGACAATTATTGAAGGCGAAAAGGTATATGGAAAAGAATTGATCATCATTCTTATGTGCACAATGCCCTATGATAAATCAATTAGTAAGAGAATTGACAAAAAGCCATAAATGATATTAGAGTACGATACCAGAAAAGGACATGTGGATACTCTTAATCAACTTTTGAATACATATATTTGTAAAAGGAAGGAAAAACGCTGGCATAGTGTTATAGTTTATAATAAGCTTGATATTTCTGCTTATAATGCAATTATTCTGTGGACATGAAATGAAAACAATCAACGAAATGAATGTTTTAGAAGAACTAGACAAATTATTTAATTAGGAAAAACAGCATCTCTATACAAATAATGAGTCACGTAATATACTCTAAAGAATACAGGATGAATGAAAATTGGTTTACTGTTAACATCCATTGCTAATTTACAGTTGAGTAATAAACTTGCTTGATGCATGTTCTGTCAATCAAGCACTGATAATAAAACAAATATATTGCGCATGAATTATAAAAACATATCTGAAAGCAACGTTTATCATATTTTTTTATCTGAATTATGTAAATAAAAAGGAAGGTAAGAATTTTTTAAAAAATGTTCTAATTCAACTTTTTATTTTATATACATATGCTTATATTTACATATTTATTGCATCATTTTTCAAATATATCAAGTTTATTCTGTTAAAACATGTCTTATTTATCTCGAAACATAATTTTGATCTAAAAGCATGGAACACATAGCCCCTCTGCTTAGTATTTAGTGCTCGTGTTATAGTGACCTGAAAGTTACATGTGCATAGTGAATGCGAACAGAACAGCAGGGTTAAGTATCCAAGAAAATAATGTCGTTCTGGACAATCATATGACGTTAAATCCCGTAACAAAGTACCTGTACACAGAATGGAAAAACTTATTTTTTAATCTGTAAATTTAAAATCAGTACAAAGAAATTGTGCTTTAATATTCTAGTTATCATTAACAAGGGCAACACCAGGTACGTGGGTCACCAATTTTTTTCAAATTTTGTATATTTGTAGCAGTGCCTTAGGACAATACAACATGCCGCTAATGTTCTCGATCGATTTTCTCGAAAATTACTGTGTTGTAGAACTTGTGGCTTCCATTTTATATTGTCATAAGGCACTACTACAAATGTACAAAAGTTGAAAAAATTAGGTGACCCATGTGCCTGGTGTTGCCCTTGTAAGTTAAAATTCTAGTAAATAACTTGAAAAATTACGTATGAGCAATTTATTATGAAAATAAAACAATTATTTAAGGTATGTGACTACCTTCGGAGCACTTTTTTTCAAATTTTTAAAGAAAAATTCATGTTTTTAATTAATACGAGTTATAAAACTAAGAATTCCAATGCAATTTCATTGGAAATTTCATTGACTTTCAAAATATAGGCAATTTTTGGCAAAATTTTAGTGAAACTTTGCACTTACGCCAAACCTCATATAAAAAGTTCAATTGAATATATTTCATCAATATTTGCACAGTATATAGCTAACATGCTTATCGGTGTTATGAACTAAAATATTTTTAATACCTCTAAAAGTTTTGAAGATATTACAAATTTTGTAAACAAACTCGATTTTTTTTAAAAAAAATCATCGATTTTTCTCACTAAAAAGTCATTAAAATAAATAAATATAGGCAGAGAACTTAGATTTTAGTTCAAAACATAGCTAGAAACAAATAAAACATTTTGGCCAAATTTCATTTTAATATCTTAAAACCATTTTCCAAAATGATGTTTACCGCGAAGAAAAATATCGAAAAACACAATTTCTCAGAAAGCGTTTTTAAAGATTTACATAGAGTACAAAAAATTTTGTACACACCTTAGAATCTTAAAACTCGCCATATTTACAAGTCAAACCCTCTTTTACTTGATTTTAAACGACTTTTGTGTTCTTTCAGCTTTTCAGATTTTTTCTGAATAATTTTGTATAGTAGATAGTTAGTGTCGTCTCGATATCTGAATTAGCTTTTTGTCAATTTTCATGTAATTTTTAAGCATCTATGGATAAATTTACATTTCAAAACACATGAGAACAGGTAACAGTTCAAAATAAATGGAATTAAATTATAAAACAGCAATTTGAGCGCCAAAAAGTAATTTTTATTGTTGTAATTACTGTTGTGATGTATTTTTTTAAAAAAGCGTCGCCAAAAACCAATAAAACAATAAAAATAAGAAATGGAAGCTTAAATCTATGTTTTTAGACAATATATTGCTTGAGAATTTAAATATAGTTGTTCAAACTAATTGTTTGTATTTTTAAGGCTCTTTTAATTGCCACTTCCGGTATCAGAATTGTCACTTCCGGTTATTATTTATGCTATAACTTTATTTGTAATTATAGCAGAAACAAAAATAAAGCATTTTTAGATACCTAAATGTATGGACTACAAAAAAAACAAATAAAACAAATTTCGAAAATTTTCTGTAAAACGAGGAATTTAGGGTAGTCACATACCTTAAAAGCAAACAATGTTACACTTCGTGTGAAAAATCTAAGGCCATACCTATAAATTTAAAGTAATTGAATTACTTCAATGACCTTAATTGACTGGCTTCAATGTCGATGAAACATTGAAATAAGTAAATTTTTTTGAACATTTTCTATTGAGAGATTCATTAACTGTATATTAATTACGGAAACAAATTATCTAACTGTACTTGAAAAAGGATAGACTGAAGCTTTTGTCTTGATAAAGTATAAATTACCTGCCCCATGTCAATAAAATGGGTGGGAGAGATTTGAATCAATTATCAAAATCTCTCTGATGTTAAATATGCAGGAGATGAAAGAAGAGTTTTGTAAATAATATCGACCGAAAAAACCTCAAATAAAGCAATTATACGAATGGCTGGTTTAAATGTTTGCAAGAAAACAGTCTGCAAAGCTATTATTCAATGTAGGAATTTCCAGTTCAAAGCAGAGTTGCGTAATATTTTTGCAAAAAAAAACTGCTCTTAAATATATTTAGTTCAAATTTTAATCTTTTCATCAGAATTTCTACTTTATAAAAGTATTTAAATACATTTTCTATCTTCTGACTATAAATTTATAAATGGCGTAAAAAAGCATTTGCTTGACTTAAAGGTTTTCAGCGGTGAACACGTCTTCTAACATCTAACTCTCACTGTGCTCTAACCTGATTTCCTTTTCCTCCTTTATCTTTTTAATACCGAGGCGAAATTTTTCTTCTAACGCCTTTAAAACAGGGAATTTCTGGAAGAACGCGACATGAATTGGACTCTCCCAACCTGGGTGGTCCTTTACCCCACCCCTGCTATATCCTTCCCTTAAGGCGTAAGGAAATTGATCTGTGGTTATCAAAGATAATTGGATACCTCCTACCGACCTACACTCTTATATATATATAGTTAAATATTTACAAACAATTAAAACTCAAATAACATTTTCAGTGTATACACCTATTAAACCAATAATTGCAATTAAATATAAAATAATTTTACCTAATTAATAGTCATACAATGAAATACAGAAAGATAATTAGATTATAAACTATTACTATGAAAAAGACAACACAGAATTGGAATTCCAACAATCAAATGCCAATCGATCTTGGGAATCGATTATGTCGCATTAAATTCGAATTTTAAAGGCGTCAACCTTCGGCGGAAGCCAACTGTTGGAAAAAAAAGCAAAAAGTATAGGTGTAAATCTACAAAATATTATAGTAAGTAATCTCCATAATATATATATACGTATATATATATATAATTAGCTGCTAATCCCTCTCCCTACAAACAAGGTATATATTTCGAAATAATTTTTGTCCAACATTTACCAGTAACTATAATATTATTTAAGAAATTCGCTCTTTTCTTTAATGCCTTTAAATCTGTCGAATGCCAAGTTTGAACAAACATGGAATCTCCGCAGTGGTCTAGTATGGCCATTTAACTCTTTAATCCCGAGGCGACTTTTTTTCAAAGTCCCTTTAAAACCGGGCCTTTTTGGTAGGATACGAAATGAATTGGACTCTCCTAACCTGGGTAGTAATTTACCCCACCATCCCCTGCCATAACCTTCCCTTAAGTTTCACGGAAATGGGCTGTGGTAGGCAAGGATAATTACATCCCCCATAACGCGCTTATCGCCTAAGCGATCTCAGAACATCACCTCCCCTCAAAAGAAGCCAACCGCCTCAGACCGGCCATCGTCGCTGTTAAGGGAAATTTTTAGACCGCCCGGGACCGCCTCGCTCGGTATGAGAGGGTTAAGGTGTACGATTGATTCCTCAGTTTGATTACGGAAACGTATTTGATAGTTACAAACATCTGGGATTTTTTTAAACTGTAAATTCAGACAGTTGCTTAGTTTGATTTAATACATCATAAATTATTATTTTGTATAATATATGTTTTCTAATATTTTGTCTGCAACTTTACAACTTTATAATTAGCAGCTACTAAAAATTAACTGAGGAAGCAAAGTAAAACAAAAATGATTATTTTTTGAGTCCCTTACAATTGAGTGATTTGTAATATTTCAAAGACACAAAAGCTTTACAAATTTATTACACAACTAGCTGTTACCCGCGACTTCGTGCGCGAAGAATTTGAATTATTCTTTTTTTTTAATTCACGAACGTAAATGTTTTGTTGCATTTTGAAAGGGGAAAGGAAAAGTTCTTACGGTTGATAATACTTAATTGGACGGCTGACAGGAGTGTACTGTACATGTATGCTGATATAGTTATGTAAATTGTTTATCTATGATGATATACTTTTGTATACCACGTTATTTGCACGGATGTAGAGGTTGTGTGAGCTGTACACACGTGAACAGGCCACATATAGTTGCCCATGGGAAAAATATGGTTTTTCCAAATGTACGCCTGCCACTTTCAGTGTCTGGCCCTGAGCCTCGCAAATGATATTTTTACAGGGATTTGTTACCTTTTGAGCTAAAACGATAAATCCTTCGGTATTATCGGAAGGAGTGGAATTAAAACACTCTCTCTTCTCCCTATATCAGTCATAACAGTAGCTTTCACGACGTTTGTACCTAGGTGTGTAATTTTTAACCGTGTGCCATTGCGCAGTCTCGGTATATCGAGGTTACGTATCAGGAGTACTGGCTTACCGACTATCATTCTAGGCTTGTCGGAAGGTGCCCCTGACAATTCTAAGATCTTGAAGAGCTCTACAGAATATGATGCTCCTTTTTAATGCCCATTACCGTATCTACAGAAGGATATTTTGTAATATCTCACTGTGAAAATTAAACAAAACATCGAGAGAATAATTCACTAACGTCATTGGATCACTTTGTAACATTATTAAAAGCTGTAAATGCTACCACAACAGGAAACCGGAAGTGTAAAGTCTCCTTTGTTGTTTATGGTCAAAGAAAGCAATATTTTATTTTATTAATTTTAACACTGGCAAAATCCCGCGCGCGAAACAGTAATTTGGCTTGAATTTATTTCTATAAGAATAAAAAGTATTGTTAGAAATTACGTTAAAAAATATTCTTAAACCTTTATAGCAATCGGAGAAAATATTTCAACGCAATGGCATTAATAGCATTAAAAAGATCATTTTCTCGTCTTTAAAATGGCATAAAAATAATTGTTGTCTAATAAAGATTTCAGAAGTTATTGGCAAAAAACGTCTAAGCATTAGGCTTAAAAGCGGCTAATGTTCGTTATTTAATTAAATATCTTAAGAACTAATTAACTCTGAAAGTTGAAAATAACACCTTTGACCTAAAAATATGCTCTAGAATGCCGTGTGTAAATTTCACGTCGCTACCATAATATAATATAAATGTAAGAAAAAGTTTCAGAAATAAAGGCTAATTAGTTCAAAGTCTAACCATTTCCTAGCTATAAATTTGCGTCATTTCAAAATCGTCTGCACGTAAAACTTTAAAAAATTAATAAAAAATAAAGAAAAAATGTCACAGAAAATAATTTGGTATCATTGAAAAGGTAACAATTTTATCTTTAAGATGGTATAAAAATAATGTGTATCGGACAATTTGTTCGGAAGTTACATCGGAAAAAAGGATTACGTGATAATTGATTTTAAAAATAATTTATTCCACATGTTTTCGCATTCCTAAAGGATCACGTGACAGCTGATTGAAAAATAAAAATTTTCATCGCGAATCGCGGAGTCAATGGGCTTTCTTTGTTAACTAATTTTAATCTGTAGTCAAAAATAATTAATTTAACGTGATTTCACCTAGCCTATGTCCGTTCTTGGGTTTCAAGCTACAACTCTGCCAATTTTCATCCAAATCGGTTTTGTGGTTTGGTCGTGAAAGCTTAACAAACAGACAGACAGACAGACAGACAGACAGACTTTCGCATTTATTATATTACTAGCTGTTACCCGCGACTTCG
>BGPR01036038.1:0-15700 GCA_013235015.1 Araneus ventricosus
TCGATATGCTTCGTTCAGTTACGTATTGCTGTATGAAAATTAACAGATTTTTTGAAAAACTGGTATAAAGAACATAATCGAATTCAAAACGGTTGTCAGAATTTCAATTAATTGAACTGGTATGAAGTCTTCAGAAACAATTTATTAATTTTAACGTCAAAAATTGACTCTACTTTCGTCTCAGGAAGTGAACGTTAGCGAAAGCCATCTGAATTGTAATAACACGGCGAGCGTTGTCGTCCTTTCTCCTCAGTTTTTCATCATGACCTAAGTAAATAAATCACTTTTTTCAATCAATTGTCCTTTCGCTTGCTCTCCTGCGTGAGTAAGGATAAGTGAATTTTATCTAAAATCACACAAAGAAAAGCACTAAAGACTGAACTCATATGAAAACCGTAATCGATTGTATCTGAAGCAATACATTAAATATAGTTAAGAAAAAGCAGTGTCTTAAGACTCAGTCTTTTATTGCGTAACTGAGAAAAGGCATTTTAATTTAATTATTTACTTTCTTTCTTTGTCTTACTTGTAGTTATTATAAATGATTCAGCTGTCAATTTTTCCTCAAATTCCACTGTTATCATGGTGACATCGTAATGAATAAATTTGTTTAAAATAAATCTGATAATTGAATAGGTTAAGAAAAGAGCTTATAAATAGTTATGCAAATGAGAACGCACACATCTTCTGTAAATCTTGTAGTAACCATAGTACAGCATGATTTGGGCGTGAAACACCGAAGTTGAAAGTCCATCTTCTAAATGTGAAGAGCCAAGTCAAAATAATATACCTGTGCAAAAAAGAGAAAACCGAACAACAATATTCGTAAATGAGATTTTCCCAAAGAAGATCGGAAGACCAGAGCATATACTAAAAATTGTTAACCTCATGGTATTGCCGCTACTTCTCGTTTTGAATCATGAATTATGGATCATATTGTTCTTGAGATTTCAAAAAAAATTTTGCAACTCTTTGAAAACATAAATAAAATTAAAATGGCAAAATTTCTGCGATTGTCTGGTAATATGTATAAAGGAGGTTCTAAGAACAGTTATAAATTTTAGCATTTTAAATTCCAAACAATTTTTAAGAACATTAAGAAATTTACGTTGTTACTCAATTAGTGTAGATAATGTATGAAATTTATTTTTCGCAAGAATATTGGAAAACCTGCCTTCAACAAGATTTTCGTGTATTTATAATAATTAGGAGAAACCTTTTCTATAATTCTTCAGATCAATATAAATATCAATACTTTAAATTCCAATACATTTTTGGATATTATAGAAATTTCATTATACCTCCAATTATCGTAGATAATTAACTTGTTATTTTTGATAGAGAGATATTGCCTTAATAAAGATTTTCTGAGTATCTTATAGTTCGAAAAATCTTTTCGCATAGATTTTGGACGGAATATAAAATGATCAAATTTAAATAAACATTTTTAAGACATTAAGAAATTCCGTTATACTCCCATGTAGGAGAATTTATTTTCGAAAAGTAATTGAAACTCTGCCTAACAAGTTTCTAGTATATAATAATTCAGGAAAACTCTTTTACACAGTTTTCCAGACGAATATAAAATATCGTTCCTCTGGTTTACTATCCATATTTAGCTGCAGAGTTTATCCATTTAATTCAAATTTGAGCAGAATACTTCATTTTATTAGAAGTCTAAACTCAAAAAATTATGTTTCGTAAGTTCTAGAGAAGACGCTTCAAACTATTCAATATTTTTTCAATTAGCTGAACCTGAATTTGCATTAAATGAAACCATGTGTGCGAATAGATATGTTCTAATTTCTTAATTTTGTAATCTGAATAATTATACACATGCCTAAAACATTCGTGCAATGAAGATACTATTCTCTTATATTGCTTATTAAGAATACTATCATCCTGATCATAAAGTTGAACTTAATACTCTATATATATCATATAATATCTGCAAAAGATAATATATATAAGAAATATTTAATTAACTACAACAAATATATCTAGGTTGTTATTAAATTTTATATACTATGAAGACATTTGTATATCGGTACATTACTTTATATAGTAGACAATCTTCTTTTGATCACTAATACATTTCAATGACAACTAATCTCTTCTCAATCTTAGTAATACATCTCTGCTTTAATCTCATTTTATTCTTTTAATAAATTTTTGTATTGTTGAGTTTTGTTACAAAACCTCGACGGCAGGAAAAGACTCGGACGTTGTTTCTTTTAATAAGATATATTAATATACAAAATACATCTCCAGTAAATACATTTAAATATCAAGTAGATAAAATATGCTCCCCATACACGATTTTCTCGACTAATATAATATAACCTGAATACTTTTCATAATCGAATCTCACATAGACATTTAGTGCGATTCAAGTCTATTCAGCTTGTGTTCAAGCAATTAAATCAACATAAATCGTAACTAAATCTCTCGATTTTTTTCATTTTCGGTTTACATTTAGTGTGAAAAGAAAATAATGGTTTGAACCTAACCTACTAAAAAAAAAAAAAAAAAAAAAAAAAAAAAAAAAAAAAAAAAAAAAAAAAAAAAAAAAAAAAAAAAAAAAAAAAAAAAAAAAAAAAAAAAAAAAAAAAAAAAAAAAAAAAAAAAAAAAAAAAAAAAAAAAATTTAAGAAATAACTGATTCATTATTCAAATATCTTTACTTCATTTCATATTTATAAAACATATTTAGGTAATGTTTTCATTCTCCCTTTGAATTGTTCTTCTAACCTAAGTTTGTAATTTCATGTGAGGAAAAAGTGTTTCTAGGTCTGTTTGTCCATTTGTCTCTTTATGCCAATTATCACCCAACGAGACGGCATAATAGGAACTTCACAGTCCTTAAGGATTAAATAACGAATCTGGGAGCAGGGTGAAATGCAAAATAGCCCCTTTCTAATGGGAAGTTAGAAATTGTTCAATTTGTTGGCCAAGAAAGTCCCATGAATATACAAACCGTTTCATGTAAACAATTGTTTAAACATTTGACTGAATTTGAATCGAATAGAACTACATTTCTACAGTTGAAAACAAATTCACGCATTATTTATGATGTTTTATATTTTAATTTTCTGTCATATAGCTTTGTTTTGTTACATTTTGAATGATTTTTTCGAAACCATGTGGACCTGGAAAATATTTTATCGATATTCCCTCTGTTTGAGACTCAAAAGAGAAAGCAGCGTACTTCTTCTTATATAATTTCTTAAAAGCTGATCATTTTGTAAAAGTTGAACCTTTTGATTCTATAAAACTCAAGAGATTTTTTCCTTTTAACGAATATAACAGTTTTATAAAAGTTAATCGTACAATAAAATATAAAATGTAAAAAATCTTTTTGGTCTCTGTAGAGTCTCAATGTCAATTAAAGAAATTAGTATTCAACTCTAGAATTTATGTTGCTACAAGTATTAACTTATTTGACTAGATTTTAACTAGTGGCAATAGGTAAATCACTTAATTCGGAGTGTTTCAGATTTTCAGTTTAAATTTGTGGGGGATACAAAACTTTAGGTTGTTTAATATTCGGTTGGTCCCTAAAGACCATAATTACCATATCTCAATGATAAGATATCTTCCTATGTTCATGCAATAAAATGCCCACTTACTTCTGTTTCTGGATGATTCAAGCTGCCTAGTAGTGAGTATTGAGGAGTAATAGTCTTCATTACTTTAACACAATCAATTGACCATCCAAAATTAACATTCAACTTTTGATATTTGATCTTGAACACTTTTTAATGCAACTGATAAATACTAAAGCAAATGCAATTATTTATAACATTTGAGATCCAACAACAATACAAACTTGAAACCTAATATATACAAAGCTAGCAATCACTAGGTCAGAATACCACCTACTAATTCATTCTTTAGCCCTTTTTAACTCTTAAGTAACTGTTTAGCTATTCACAGCAATAAAATAGTGCTAAACTTTGTTTTATAGTAGGTGTTAAGCTATTGAAAGAAGTAAAACTTTGTTAAATATCTGAATGAATTAAGGTATGTAAAACATCCATTGTTTTGAAAATTCTGGGCAACCACAAATTTAGGACTATTTGGATGAACAAAAACTGCTATCGTAGTTTTACAATAAGTGCAAATACATATCAGCAACAAGACTATTGAACTCAGCCGTATTTTATGACAGATCTATATCCTCTGAAAATTTGAATAACATCGGAAGAAGAAAGACCAATTCACGATCATTGTCTCTATTAGATATTTAGATCTCTAACCTATTGGACTTGAAAAATATCTAATCGTCATTTTCTTTTACAAGTATATAGAGACTCGATTGCTCTGACAAATAGACTTTATCGTATTTTGTACGCAGCTCATCTGCATATCTTCTTTAAGAAAACTAGGCCAATACGCACTTTTATATAAATGAGCACAAGGCATATGAAACAGCACTGAAGATGCCACATAAAGGTTTCAAGAACACTTTGAACTTTGAAATAGTTTATGAGGGATTTTAATATTTTTAAGTTGACGAAAGAAAGGAATAAAAGTCGTAGCAAAGCGTCTCTGCAGAGACAACTGCAGTCCGTTTTCGCACTGTTAAATTTATCTTTCCCTAGCTGCGTAGTCTTAAGAAAATAAAACAGGCTATCCTTTCCGCTTTTTTTTAGTTGAGCGTTGCTTGATATGAATTAAACCATGATGAATTTGTGCGCTGTAACTCATCTGTGCCTCCGTGCATTTAGTCACTCAACAACAAGGAAAAAAGACACGATAATAGCTCGTTAATAATCTATCCTCATCCCTTGCGTGAGAGAGATTTCATCAATCTCCTTCTTCCTCTCCCTATCAAATCTTCTGAATTCACTGCTTTAGAAGCTATTCTCATCTTCGAAGAAGACACCATAAACAGAGAGAAAGTTTTCTTATAAGTACGTTCCAGCTATAAAGAACTCATTTCTAGATAGCCAATTTTTTTTTCAATTATTAGGTCTTGTCGACTACTTAAGTAACAAACTGTTCGAGAACTTAAAAGAATTATAAAATACATTTTGAACGTTAAATGGTTTCAGCTATTCGTGAGTTAAGACGTGATCATGTTCACTCGATCAACACAAAATAAGCAAGCAAAATATATTCTCAAGAAGCCTGAAGAATAATCCAAAAGTGTCTCTTTACAAATCTAGAAAATCACTGTCCAATTATAAGGATATTAAATAACTTAAAAAAATAACTGAAAATGTACCTAATCATAATAATATAAAACAAATAAATAAATCTCCTGTTAAGCCGGAAATATTTCTTTTTTCAAATTGTACCCTCCCTGCAAAATTATGCTCAAGAATCAGGAAAAGTGTAGGAAATGAAGAAAAGACAGAAAAGAAAATAGCAATTTTTCGCCACACTGAAGTTCCGCATACACAGAGTTATTCATTTTAATTAACGTGAGCGATTTCTGTCGTACTGCAATTCACGAATTAATCCCACCACACTTAGCTCTTAATATTCATTGAGATATTGGTAACCATTTCACTGAAATTGCGAATTTCGCTTGCGTAACGTAAAATGATTATATTAAACTTGGGCTGTGCAAAAATATCTTGCAATTTCAAGATTTGATGATAAGAAATAAATGAATAGACAAATCTGTTATGAAGAAAGGTATTGAAGTTTTTTGAATTATTCAATAAAGCTGGCGTAGGCACCACCAGCTTGCAGTGTACAATACCAAGATGGCTCTTGATCCTTCCAAGTTCACTTAGCATGAACATGTCATCAAGGTAGGAAGACATCGGTGATCCTCTCTTAGGAAGTGGATACAATGTCTTGTAGCTCTTTGTTCGTTACTGTATCTTTAAATAATATCACTAAAGCACATCCAAGAGGTACATGCTAATGTCATTTTCATATTACATGGTTTACATACATTTGAATGGTTTTACATATTTCATATTAAATGGTTCTCATATTTCACTATTAAAATGGGCTTATATTTCATATTAAATGGGTTTGCTATCATATTAATGGTTTTATATTTCATTCAAATATTTTCATATTTTTATATTACAGTTTTGGAGTTTGAATGTACTGATTTTGCTCTACAACCTCACAATATACTTTATGTTTTTCTGACGAGTGATCGTCTTTAGGCTTTTTAGGCAGCCTCCTTTCAACAATGGTAGCTAGTACCACCCCAGGTATGACCTGAACTTTGACGATCCAGGGAGGGCTCACTATGTCGTTTTGTATGTGCTAAGTGGAACCTGTATTAGAAATCTTGCAATCTCTTGACTATTTTAAATGATTTTGAACTCAACAGATCCAAGCTATACAAATGCAAGTGATCCAACTCTGATGTAGACTGGAGTGCTGCTGGGACACTAGTCCCCATTAAAAGTATCTCGTAACTTCCTTTAGTAATTTGTTGAAGAGACTTGCATAATTCAATCCATTTGTTAATTTGTAGATTTATCCTTGCATGTCAAAGTGTCAAGTTTCTGAAATAAAATAAATAAATAGCAAATTCTGAAAATTCTACTTGAAATAGAGAATTTGCATTCAATATGGAATAAGAATTAGCGGTGACCACAATGATCTTAAAGCTGTCAAACTTCTGTTTATGTAAATTACTATGATAGAAATGATAATATCATATATAATTGTAGGGCCTAATTTCTTCCCAAAACAGGTAATTTAAATAATTTTCAATCACCAAATAAGTCAAAGAGTGTATATGTAAAACCCTCTATTTCGATAATTTAGATTGGATTTTTGTATTTTTGTCAAGTGATTAACTGGCCTTGTTTAAATTCAAAAAGGTGCATTTTGCATTTTATTTTTTTGTACAGGCCCGATTTTTGGGGTGCTTCTAAATCCAGAATGGAGCTTGTGCACAAAAGGCAGGAGACAATCTCCCGTAGACTTGGATCCAGAACAAATCTTATTCGATCCTTATCTTAGAGCACTTAACATTAGCAGTCACAGGGTAAGAAATCTTAATAATGATTGCGTTAGTGAAAATATAAAATTTTATTAAGATATTAGCTGATTCTTTTGCATGTTTAAGTATTACTTTCATTAACATCCTACTAATAGTATTCGAAAGATTAATGCCATTTTTATGACAATTGTGTGATATACATAGAAAATCACGTGTTGAATAAAATCAATTACTGATTTGTGCTTAACTTTTGTTATCGACAAATTGTCATAAATATTTTTGTCTATATTTTCTAATAAGTATGAAACTCATCTGAGGAATATAGTCAGATGTTAGTAAATGTAGTCAAATGCTTGTCTCCAGATTTTATCCTACATGAATGTTGGCTTTTTCATTTTTAGAAATTTCAGGATGTGAGTACTTCTCATTTTCTTTTCGTAAATTAGAACAATTTGAGCATCGTCCATTCAGGTTGTAGGAGGAAAAGCGGCGAACTTATCTTTATGTCAACAATGTTTCGCTTCAAACCCGCATGATGTGAACATTTCACCAACTATAAATACAACAGGTGAAATCATGTAAGACCATTCGAACTTATACGGTTGAAGACTATTACATTATGCAACTAGGTTGTGAAAATATTCGAGGGAATGTTCGCAAAATAAAATTGAGGGAATGCTTGTAAAATACAATGTCATTAAGAAGCTGTCATTTTTTATGAACTAATATAAGTTTTCTGTATTCTTCTTGTATTCATTGTTTATCTCCTTTATTAAATGGATGCAAACTATAATTTTTAAAAATTTATAAAAACAAAATAATCCTTAAATTTTGGATTTGATACTAATAAAACAAATATATCCATGTATATGAAATTCATCGAACAATATAGAGGTTATTTATGCTGTACTTTAAATGCTTTGGCACATAACTTTTAAATTCATTGTATGTGCTGCATAAATCAGATTTCATCGAAAATTGATCATGCCAATCTGTCTCTCTTTTACGAATTATCTTATTAAACTTCATTTTTGGGGTCCTCATTAGGAAATAATTTAACTGTATCTCATAACATGCACACAACGTGCAACGTTCATGTGTGCAAAGAAAAGTTAGAAAAGCACAGGTTGATCCTTAATTATTCGTACAAACTTTCAGGATGGGTTGAGAACATAGAAACAAATCATATTCTTATAGGGAAGCAGTGTCCGAAATGTCACCAGACAATATAGAGCATACCAGAATAAACACACAAAAAAGTGAGTAGTATAAACAATTTTATAACAGTTATTAGACATTTTAGACAAGTCAACAGCAACTGTGCGTCACAACAGATGCCCAGACTTCCAACTTATACTGTTAGCTCGAATGCATGACTGAAAGCCAACCTTTGATGCATTTATTGCTCCACTTTTTAGAAAATATTAATGGAATATTGCACATATTAGCAGTTACATTTCAAAGACACGTGTTTCGTAATACTTATTGTTTCTGAATGCACTGTAGTCTCGCAAGTTTGAATACGAGTACTTAAAACTTTCATTCTGTGCAATTTGGTTTCAATGATTATCGACATATTCTCACAGCATTTATAATTATCGTTAGTTGCATTGTGCATGAAATGGATATATGATTTCGCGGAGTTGGCAAAAAGATTTGTAGTTCAAGTAATGGATAGAAATATTTAAAAAAGTAAGTCCCATTTACTTATGATGACAAGCAATTTCCTTCATGTGGCGTTTCTGCCAGAGCATTATAATGTTAATAAGATTTAATTTTGTATTTATTATCTCTGATGAAAGCTTGTAAGCATTATATTAAACCATCTTATAATGCTTATTATTTTTGAAATGTAATTCAGCACTAAGAAGATTTGATAATCGTAAGTTGCTTTATAGAAGGTTTCTTTATTATCCGAGGATTCTTTCAGGTTATTGATAAATATCTCTCAAAGTTAAAAATCATGCACTTCAATCTAGAACTACAGAGAGAAATCTTCAAGTCAATATTTCTTTTATTTTTTGCTTTTCATATTTTTCATGCAGAATAATTAATAGTTTATTACTAATTAATTAATATATGCACTTTTAGGATACTCATAAATGTTCTTTTTATAGAGAAATTCGCACTTTAAAAAATAAATACGACTCTCAAAGTAAATTATTCATTATTCTTTAGTTAATGTTAAGAAAATGAACATTTAATAATTGCTAGTAAGCATGATTGTCCGTAATCTTCGACTTATTGACTGTTTCAAATATGTTATAGCAATGAATGTAAAATCCAGAAAATTTTCAGTTCCTTAAGAATTACTTCATGAGATTTCTTTTTTTATTCTTCATTATTACGTTAGAATTCATATGCACTTATGAAAGCAATAACGTTCATAAAAATACACAAGGAAAATCCAGTACTCAGACAGCTTCAAACTTTCCAATTTTTCGCATTAACAATTTAGTTTTTAATGTTTGAAAGTACACCTACAAGCCTTTTAAGGTAAATAGGGAAAAACAAACTTTTAAATCCCTGATATAATTCAAGTCCAAAATATAAATCCCTAGTAAATATAAAATGTCCAAGAAATGAGTAGTTATGTGACAATTCTTCCCTTTCTGTATAAGCATATTATATTTAATTACTGTAAGTTATAGTTTATATCGATTGGCTTATAGAGAAATAATGATTGTCTTACGGAAACTACACAAGAATTTCAGTGACTAAAAATGTAATGCTCGCTTCAGAAATATAAAAGAAATAATTAGAAATAGCTTATATAAACGTATTAACCTGTTTCCTATGTCTTAAAGAAATGTCTATTCTATGTGAACACTAGCAATGATTATGGGCAATTGTTTTACTTATCGTGCGTTCCCAAATCCTAAATAATGTTTCCTTCAATCACTGCTGCATGGTTCTCTACGGATTTCACAAAAGCAAAACTGTGCTTAAAAAAAGAGCTGCGTAGTGAATGAAAGTGGTACTCTTGTTTGCTTTTGGATATGTGTTTTCTGGTAAACATTTCTTCTAGAGCAAATTAAAAGCAGCTTCATTTCATAGAGATTAAATGGTGTGAAAAAGGAACTGAGATGACTGCTTCGGTGTTTTGAAACAAGCTGGGCTGTCTTATTCAATGGACTAATTGGGCAGGGTGCCATTGATCCAAAGGCGCTTAAAATTTACTATACTCTTTTAATTTATTATGATTAGGGCTTACAACTAGACAGTCAGCTATTTTAGAATTTACATTAAACATGTATATCCGTTCAAAAAATGTTCATACAAAAGTAATTAGTGAGAAACGCTTCAATTACGCGAATAATAGAAGATACCTAGAATGCAACAGTGGTTTGCAAAATCCTATTTTGATTTGCAAATTTGGAGGGCGTTAGTCAGATACCAGGTGACATTTTTTTCCTCGATTATTTTATTAGGTAGGTTCTTTCGTTCAGCCATAGGTTCTCAAATTCCGAGTTACGGTTCTTAAGAGAAGCCAAATTACTTTTCCCCAGGGCGTTTTAATTTGTTAAGACGGCCCTGATATCACGACAATAATGAATAGACTTTTATCTGTTCTTTTCAAACGAAATAAAAAAAAGGAATGCAAAGAAATTTGCTAAAAAATTATCCGCATCCAGCTCTTTTAAATAATTCGGAAAATTACAATTAGGATGATTTGAATGTGTGATTTAAATAAAAATTTGCCTAAAAGCAGTTAGCATGGAAATTATGAGGACATTGAGGTGTAAACGTAAATTAAGGAAACTGATCATTTTAAATAAATCAGTAGTATTGTAGATAATAAAAAATCAGCTTTTAATATCCATTATGAATGAGTGTAGAAAAGTAACTAACAAAAAGATTTGAGAGAAATTTTAAAGAAACCTAAGACGTTTCATCTTCCGGAAAAGTTTTACCAATATTGTAATATTGCCTATGTTTTTTCAAAAATTATCCTATCAGCGGAAGTAAATAATATGGTCCCAATAGGGAACTTGGATTCTTTCATAAACTTTTATTTTGCCGATTTCGTAGCTTACTATAGAAATGTTTTCATCATTTCTATCATGTTTTCATCTGAAACAACTCATTTAAATGTAACTTTCCTCTGTTGTTTATCTAAATATGAAAATTGAAATAAGTTCTTATTAGCATCTATTGAAAATACTTACTTTACATGGAGATGTGTTAGCTACAAGTTATTTACTTTCAGATAAAAAGATTTAAGTTCCTTCAAAAATGATAAGAAAAATAAAATAAGGGAAAATCACTTGAATATTTAACTTCAGAAAGAAAGTGACATGGATGGTTCCGTTAACGTCGGAAGTCATGCGAAATAAAACATTTCATGAAAGAATAACCGAGAAAAATATAGAAACTTAACATTTTTTGAAGTTTTGTAAACTTTTCCTAAAAAATGAAATTATTAAGGAAAAAATGGATTTCAAAATATTTAACGAATGAATACTCATATGAGATGCATATGTAATTTGTGATTAGTGTTTTAATTTTGTGATGAATGATTAGTGGGAAGTTACATAAAAGAAAGCAAAGATTAACCATTTTTCTGAAAGAAAAGTAAAGATGTTAAATATGTTTTACATATGTTAATGCGTCCTTTAAAAATCAAAATGTAACACAAATACATATTTAAACCTGCATATTTAAATTTTTATATTCAATATGCAGTTGAAAAATACTGTTTTTTACTCAGCCATAGTTCATCATTCATTCATTTAAAAGACAATATTAGAAATTAAACAGCATTCTTTAAAAATCATTTTAGGTAAAAATATCATTGATTGCATTTACATATTAAGGAGAAAACTGATTTCAAATTTTTAGTGAAGTAGATTATATTTTTCAGGTTAAATATGATTTACCCAATTGAAATTTTTTTCTTTACAAAATCTTGAAATTATTGAAAAATGCACCTCATAAATCATTTTCTTACCACTAAATAATCATAGCTAATAAGGAAAATGCTATTCATATCTCCAAGTTCCAGTCTCATCGCTTTTATGACGTTTTAAGAGTTTGTTGTCCTGAACGCTAAACCTAGAGTTTTACTTGAACGAAGTAGCTAACAGAATCAGCAAAGCTCTTAATGTACTGGAGTTGAAAAAAAAATGTTGTTCACATTTGGAAACTGTGACATTTTAATTAATTATTCATCGTTTAACTTAGATTTTCACTGAAAAAACAAAAAATTAAATTATAATAACAAAATAATTCTTGCTGATCTCTAGAAAAAATTTAAATAAATTATTTTTAATTAAATAATAAAACATGATTTCATATAACTTAATAATTTCAATATATTCACAATCTGCATAGAATTCTGAATCTATATATGTACAGGGCAATGTTCTTATGTGTGTTTCTTATAGACTAAAAAACTACTGGACCTATTGACACGAGGTTTTTGGCAAAGTGATCCGCGTTGTCCGGAGAAAGTTTAAAGCTATTGAAATCCTCGGTCTGACCAGTAGAAAGAAAGTTAGGAGCCTAATAATATTTTAATGTTTGGCTACCGTTGGCGATGATTGAGAGAGCGCTTGGCACAACTCCTTCTTAACGCAAGGTTGCGTTTTGTAAACAATTTCGGCGTCGACCTAGGGAAGAAAGGTGAGATCTTAGGCCTATTTGTGGTCGTTATTTTTGAAATAGTTCTGGCTTTTGAGTGCAACGTACCGCACTATAATTTTTATTGATGTTGTTTGTCTATGTCCAAATAGATATATTTTTCTAAAATTTGGTGTCTTCATTTCAAAAGACAAAAACATCACAAATGTAACATCAATAGCAGCAGTGCTATTTATTAAATGTAGATGGTATCACGAGGCAGTACTTTTCACATTGAGGTTCACGAGGTAAGAAATGCTGTCGCTCATTCGTAGAAGTAAGCTCGAGTGCTGTTGTTTTGATATTTGGATTTATTTACATTCTGACTTTTAAAGTGAAGGTTAAATTTTAGGAAGTTCCGTAATGTTCAATTTTTTTTAATGTTTTATAAGTTTCTTAATGTTCAGTATTAATTGTAATGATTTTGCTGCATTATGATGTGAAGTTTTGTAAGTATATTTATTTCGTTTTACATTCTGACTGTTCGACTCTGCTGTTGGAATTGAATTTTGCTGTTGATAAAAATACCGCCAAAACAACAAAATATTAGTCGTCGTACAAATGCAGCCAAGAGAAAACGAGAAGAAAGACAAAATGAAACGGAAGAAGAAACAGCACAACGAAATGAAGGAAATAGATTACATATGTCTCAGTCACATGCTACTGAATCATCACATCAACGCGAAGCACGAAATGAAGCAAGTCGAGTACGGATTAGAGAATTAAGACATTCTTTGTCATATAGTGATCGAAATGAACAACGTGGCAACAGTCGATTACGTATGCAAATGAATCGATTAAGTCAATTGGTAAAACTTGAACGTATTACATTTCAGTAAAATTTGGAAATTGAATGTAGTTTGCATCTAAATGTGGTTGTTGAAAGTAGGAATGAAGTTAGCACAAATTGCAACGCATTAAAATTCAAGAATAAATCACCTGGGATGTGTTGTTTGAATGGTAAAGTTAAATTGCCACCATTGAAGGCTCCACTTGAGCGATTGTTCTTATTGGTCCTACAAAAAAAATCAAGTATTTTTTGAATAATATGCGAAATTATAACGCATGATTTCAAATGACTTCGTTTGGTGAAACGAATATAATAACTGAGAATTACATGCCAACATTCAAGATTCAAGGACAAATATACCATACAGCAGGCTCTTTGTTACCATTTACGGATGCTGACCACAGATTTTTTCAAATGTATTTCATTGGAAATTCAAGTGATCAAGTAATTCAATACACACATATCAAAACACATACACGAACATGGCCTTTTATATATGTAGATATCTAATTTTAAATGAATACAATGATTGATATCAAATTTTCAATTGTGTCATTTAATCTATATATATTCTCAAATCTAGCAATAGCAAAGCATTGGCGGGTTCAGCTAGTATTATGCGAATACATTCTGCGTTTTCAAATTTAACCTGTACAACCACATGATTCTCATTTAACAAACAACATAAATTATTACAAGATTATTCCGAGCACTAAAGGTGAACATTTCAGTTTGCTATAGTTATGTTTCGTTGTACGCGATTTGGCTGTGACCACCAGGAAATTTTGAAAGAGATATTTTAATGAAAACTTATATATAAGTTGGAATATGAAGTAAAAATTCTTTGTAAGAAAACGCTTTTGCCATTTTACGCAACGCACAAGTAGGAAAAAAAACCGAGAAGTTTTTTGGAAATGTTCTGATATTCACAATGTTCTATAACCTTATAATTCGAAGAACTTTAATGATATAAAGAAAAGTTCAAATTTTCTCTGTCAATTAGAACCGTAGCAAGTGAATTTTGGAATTAAAAAAAAATCTTTTAATAAAAATCCTTAGCCGAGGAAACCGAAACAAACATCACTTAATAATATTGTTAAAAATATTTTTGCTGTTATAAGATGTTGAGCTTACTTCAAGATATTTATAAACGAGAAAAATAATTATAATAGATATTATGTGGAGCCAAATATTTCTTTGAATCGTTTGAAATGGAGCAAAACATTTAAGGGATTAAAATTTTGCAAATTAACGGGAAAATTTAAAATGCATTTTATAAAAAAATATTCGTTTCTTATCTGTATTTGTATGAATATAACGACATTTATAAAAAATAATATTCTTTAACCATATTCGAGCAAATATTTAACATTAATTAGAGCTTTTCATCGAACTCTCTAACAACAATCTTCTAACTTTCTATCAACAATTTTTCGTTTAAGATGAATCGATATTGTTGGAAATTTTAATGCTTTATACTTAGAGCAAACAAAAATTTGTCTAATTTCCTGGACATAACTTTATCTAATTTTTATACTACGTTTTCTACTTTTATATCTTTACTACATATCCATTATCAAAAATGGTGAAAGAAGTTGCTTTTTATTTCACGTAGCTGTGGAGAGTATATATTTTCAATGCTACATAATAAATAACTTATTTCATTTAGGAATTAATAGTTATCCATAAGTTAAAGACAGAAAATAGTAATGTAGAAAATTTTTATGGAAATAAATGTGCTCTTAAGTCACCATCCACAAGTGTCAACCATTGGGAAAAAATATCTTAAACAAAATGCAGGATGAATTCAAAGAATGATCAACATTATGCTATTAACCTTCTGTCGGGCGCAACTCATCTGTGAGATTAAAAGTTACATTTCTTCTTAGGCTTAAGTAAAAGTTTATTAAACTGAAATATTCAGTCATACAAAGCTATATATGCTTTTTTAAATAACTTTTTCGTTGCAATTTCAACCAACAAAATGTCCAGGAATTCAGGAGGCAGTTGACGTTTCTTTTCCCGTAAGGTTCCTTAGCAATGACAACTGTTGTCGTTTAGAGCCTGAAATAATTCGACATTTTTGAAACAACATATTGGAAATAAGGATCGATATCATTGAATTAGGGGCTGGGACACAGGTATACGAAATTTTGAAGGTATATAAAAGAAATTTTGAGAAAAATTTGGAAAAAGAAAAATGCAAACGTAATCGGGCGCAACTCATCTACCAGATTAACGTGCTTCTCATGAACATTAAAAGAACACTAGAGAAAAAACCACGATGCCCTAGTGTGAGTGGTAGAGATCCATGAAGCTGCTAGAGGTCCCACATCTTTCTCGGTAAAAGCCACACTTCGGCAC
>BGPR01036039.1:0-15700 GCA_013235015.1 Araneus ventricosus
TTTTCAAATCTCTCTTCTAGTGCTTTAAGGAGGGATTGATAATTATCTTCTGAAGTTTCTATCGATTTCGCTTCGTTCCTTAAGCATGAGCGTAAATAATAGCACTTTTGATTTTCAGTTAAATTAGGATTATCATTTATTAAATTTAAGAATTGCTGCTTAAAGGAATTCCATTCTTCTATTTTACCATTAAACACCGGTAGAGGTATTTCTGGTAATTTTATTGAAGCAGTCTTATCAATAGATTTAGCATCCGATGAATTAGAATCAGACGTGTTTAATCTAAGTTCATGCAGTAGAGATTTGAGGCTTACCTCTATTTGGAAGATGTCGTCTTCAATCTCGGATAGGCTGGATTCAACTTCCTCGAAATCGTCATCTGGCACCGTTCTATAAAATTCATTTCGAAGTTTTTCAAATTTTGTTGAAGTTCTTGACAGAATCTCTAGATGCGTTGTTATTACTGTCTCTGATTTATCTTCCTCTTGTGAAATGAAGGTATGTAGCTTTGTTATTTGTCCTTTAATGCTACCTTTCTTGCGATTTAACACAACTATATCAGTATCAGTTGACATTTCTATCAGATAAATGTCCAAACTACGAATTTTTCTAGTTCACTGTGGCTCTGCGGACCACTAAATATGTTGAGTCCAATCGATAGCTCTAACTAACTAGCGGGGTAACTAAATATACATATGTTGCGGCGTAACTAATATATAAAGGCATGGACTGTATGATTGCGGTGAGAACTTTGGAGAGAAATGACGAAGCGATGATCCATAAAAAGCGGTTTATTCTACTGCAACGTGCATCACATCCCATCTCTCCACCAAATCTCGTTCTGGCGGGCTATGTCCCGCGCAGTTACAAAAATAGTAAACCTACTTCCTGGGGGTTACCACATTTGGCGAGCACAGTACTTAACATATGTTTTGTCATTTCTTTTTGATGTTGTAACAAAGTGGTCAAATAACAACTATGATTTAGGAGAGCTGTAACAAAGTCGCCAAATAATAACGATGCTTTAGGGGAGCTGTAACAAAGTCGCCAAATAATAACGATGCTTTAGGGGAGCTGTAAAGTAGCCAAGTAATAACTATGATTTAGGGGAACTGTAACAAACGATGATTTAGGGTTGCAGGTGAAATATAACACAACATTCTTCGACTAGTGTCAACCATCTGAGGAATGACAATGCTTCTCTGTGCAGGTGTGTTCTAACAAAGCTTAGCGGGACAGAGGCGCCAAAAGCGTCCGCAGACGCGACGATAATTGCTGGAGGCCAGACAAGACCACAGGGTTCTTAAAAGCTTTGATTGACAATGTCGCCTACACGAAGGGAGCTGGTCAATTCAAAGTAACGAAGCGTAGATGTGATGGACGTTGGATAACATTTGCCTTTGTAGGAAAAGTGCTAACGAGGGAGATATATGTGGGACTTTTTGCAGGTGGTAAAAAGGAATGTCACCTGGCTAATGAGGAGACTCGGATCAGTACATAAACGGGCGGATTTCGTTTGTCGGAGGAGTGGAGAGTTGGACTTCACCTACGCTGGTGAGCGTCAAGTTTTGCTTCGAATCGAGACTCGGCAGTACTCCCATCAGGGATTGCGAGTTCTGATATTTACGGATAGACCCGGTCCTCGGGCTCATCTCGTAGGAGTTTACATCGAACTCCGGAACTTAATTGTTTTTTCCAGCGCAGTGCAGGTTGGTTCGCGAAATTACTTAACTACTCGACCAAGAGTTACAGTTCCTTACTTGGAGGTCCTTTTTATTGATTTTTGTACATAAAAATTCTAATCTAGAAAATGTCTATTACAAATGTATATATATAAGTTAGCTGTAAATAAATTCGGAAAGACTACTCATTGTCTGAAAACACCTCGAATTTGCTCAGCCATCAAACCGCGGCCATCGGCCGTGACGTTACAATAACAACAGTCTTATTCTCAATATTTAGAAGACAATATTGGGTAGGTTGCTCAAAGGCAGCAGGGGGCTTTTAAGGGTTAAAGAACACTTGGCGATAACTGGAATATCTCTCGGACATTTTCAGAGCTCCCAAGGGGGCACACGTTGAAATCTACTGAAGTACGTGGTCTTAATAAAAACTTTGTAATAGTACTTATAAAGAAACCCAACAAACATATGTCTAATTACAATAGTTTTCGCTCAATAAAATTTCATAATTAGGGCAAGACTTTGTGCTCACCCTGTATAGGTACATAAATGGCTGAAAGAAACGCTTAAATCAATTTTTGAAAAATGTCATGCTATGTGCATACCAAAAATACCACACTCATTGTTTCAATAAATGTGTTTACTCGTTCTTATCAATACACACATTTGCTAAACAAATAATTATGCAATGAGTACTATGCAATGAGCCTATATTCTAGAATATTATTACGCATTTTTTCAAATGTAGTATTGAAATTATTCTGGCGGTTTTCATTCACTAGGTCCAATGAAAATATAGACATTGATGCGGTATTTCTCGACCAAGAATCCATTGAAGGGTATGGTAAAAGATATTTTTTCAATTCTGTTGAATAAATGTTTTTGATTCGAGATAATTTTGGGCGCTTAAATCAATTTTTGAAAAATATTTTTCTACATGGATACCAAAGATATACGTCATTGTTTTAATAAATGTGTTTACTCTTTCTTATCAGTACACACATGTGCTGAACAGATAATTATACAATGAGTACAATACAATGATCATATATTCTAGAATATTATTACGCATTTTTTCAAATGTAGTATTGAAATTATTCTGGCGATTTTCATTCACTAGGTCCAATGAAAATATAGACATTGATGCGGTATTTCTCGACCAAGAGTCCATTGAAAGGTATGATAAAAGATATTTTTTCAATTCTGTTGAATGAATGTTTTTGATTCGAGATAATTTTGGAAGCTTAAATCAATTTTTGAAAGATATCATGTTCTGTGCATACCAAAGATTTCATTTTCACTGTTTAAGTAAATATGTTTCCACGTTTTTTGAATGCATTTATTAAAATTGATATATAATACTCCCTACCCGACCAACTTTACTTTGTTGACTTGCTTTTTTTAAATTATTTTTTGAAAATATTCATATTAATAGTTGGCCATTCATCTGCAAACGCAAATAAATGTAACTGCATGCTTCCTAATTGAAACAACAAATTTGGGCGCAATATGAAATTTCGGTTTTCCGTTTGTAGAATGTTATTATTTGATATATTCAGCATCAGCTTATAAGACGCTTAAGATGAAAGAAAAATACGTACTCATAATTGCAATTTGTAATTTTTTGATTTGTTAATGTTTCTCTCCAGGACCCACTCAAAGGCTGTAAAAGATGTGAAAGGATTTAGTGAAACTTCTGTTCCTGACCAAATTTCCAAAACATTTCAAGATTTCTTCGGATCTGCCTAACCTTCACACTGAAGTTTCCAAAGAACTGAAAGATAATAATCTATCGAACGAAATGTTTTTGTCTCATGCAATTGAACTAGCTAAAGCACTCGAAGCACACAGATGTAACTGCATTTTGGAAGGAAATTAATATTTCAAAAAAATATTCGTTTCGGCCTTCATGTTGTATTTCATTATGTTTGCAGTAACGTTTTGTGGCGGGAGAAAGCAAAGGTGTCATCTGATACAGAGAAGAAGACTCTAAATCAGCTTCCAGTCCGTGGGGTATTAGCAACAGGAAGTGGATTTTCCCAAGAAGAAAAGGATTTTGTGTCATGAACGTTCAGTACATGTCAACGGAAAAATTCTCCTGCTGCGAAAAAATGGAATGGAATAGTTAATAACTGCTCTCAAAAAAAAAAATGCTTGAAGCTGTTAATGAAGAAAAAAGATTAGCACAGATCAGAGGAGACGTAGTTGCTGCCGAATTCCATTGCATCGCTGTGATTGTTGATGACGGCTGCTCCGAAAAAATGGCTTCTGCAATAATTGATAACTGCGCTCAAGAAAAAATGCTTCAAGCTATTAATGAAGAAAAATGATTAGCGCAGATCAGAGGAGACATAGATGCTGACGGATTCCATTGCATCAATGTAATTGTTGATGGCGGCTGGTGCAAGAGGATCTATGGGCATGGATGCAATGCTTCCAGCGGAGTGTCCGTAATATAGGTATGCTGACGCAAAAATTTTGTTCGTTGGAATTCGGAACAAGGTATGCCTCATCTGCTTATCTATATCTAAAGGAAGAACAAAAGAAAGAAAGCATGCTTGCTGGAATAAATTAAAAAAATAAGGTATAAGCTTTTATTCATGCGAAGAAATGAATGAAGACGTTGAAATTTTTCTGATTACAATAAAATGCATGGTTCGAATAAAAGCATGGGCGAATTATATAGCACCTTATATTTTGTGTATATTTCCTTAAACAAATGGAATATTCCTAAAAGGTAAAGGCGCCCACCTTTTATTTGAGCAATGCATTTTATTGTAATCAGAAAAATTATTTTCAACTTCTTCATTCATTTTTTTCGCTTGAATAGAAGCTTATACCTTAATTTATTTTTATTCATTTTATTTTCTACTTTTTAGTGACGGCTGACACGAATACGCACGACATGTTAGGCATAGTAATCCAAATTCAATTACCTTATTATCCAATATAAAACACATATTAAATATTCGTTACGAATTTGAAAAAAGTGCGACACAGACCGAGAGCTTAAATTATAAGATACTACATAGAGAGAGCGCTCCATTGATAACAAAATCACAGACGGGTGCCAAGATGGGCAACTTTGAAGGGAGAACCGAGTGTTCATGTTTACCATGGTTTGGCTCTCAATCATTAGTTTGGCGAGTTTTAAGCACTTGGCTGAACTATTACTAAAGGAAAAGTAACTTACTGTATTAGTCCAGCGAAATAGTAGAAAATAGATACAAAAATTAGGGCAGAGTTAATTTTTTAGTCTGTTGTTCGGGTAGGTACCCTGACTGATTTCCACAGTTTTAGCAACAAAATGTTTTGCCGCCGGCCTTAGTTTTTGCCATAAAATTTTCATAAAATTAAATGTTTGGGAAAGAATTTATCTTGAATATCGGTTTTAAATCACAGTAAAAAAAATCATATTTAAATAACTTAAGTCTTGCTTTTTATCAGTATTAATTAATTAATTATGGATAATATTATTAAATGGATTATATTTTATCTTTAATCAAATGAAATATATTTAAGTAATGTTTTTATAAACTTAATGGTTTTAAGCTTGAAGGAAATAACAGTAAAGATAACCCGTTTCTGAAATATGTTTCCAAACTGTTCCTTTCCGAAGCACTCTACCGCGAAATGTTTCGAACAAATTCTTGTACTGTTATTTGATGTGAAATTATCACATCGTAATTGTTTTTCCCATAACTTTCTACGAAATACATCTTTGGGAAAGCTGAAATGCATTCATAAAAAATATACCAATGAAATTAAGACAGATATATATGCTTCAATAAATTCTATTTTATGAGATAGTATATAATTTTGTTCTTATATACAACAACGCAGGCATTAATTAATTAGACTATTTTGAATCACAAAACTAAATGTTAAACGCATTGACAGTAAATATGAACAAATATATTCATAACATGCAAAGGTTGCAAAAATAATAGACCTAGTCCATATTAAATAATTTTACTATTTTAATTTAATGTGAAATATAACTCCTTTTGACATTTAAATACTCATCAGTTTCTTTTTTCTGACGCATCCGATGGGTGTTAATTATTCACATTCAACATTTAAACAACTGAAAATTGCATCTCATTATTTTATTCGCAATTCAAAGCCAATTTTGAAAACCATCCTTTGGTATTAATTAAAAGAGGTTAAAAATTCGTTTAGTCACACATAAGATAAACTATCTAAAAATGAAACGCATTGAACGCAAATTAAGATTGGCATTGAAAAATGTTTTAAAACATATATTAAAAAAATGCGAAGATGAGATGTTTTTAAATAATTTGAAATCAATTAATGAAATAGTTTACAATTCCATTGATAGAAAGTATTATTTTATTTACTTAGATAAATAAAATAGTCATGCGAGATAAATAAAATATAGTCACCGCAGGCATTACGATAAAAACAAATACAAGATTACGATTTTAAGATTATCAAACACCTTAAATGCAATTAATATACTATATAAATTTTTCTAAATTTAGCTTTTAAATTTTTCTGAAGAATTATAACAAGGTGAATTGTTTTTTTCTTTATAAACAATCACTTATAAAGATCGAATTACAAACTAGGCTTATTTCAGAAAACCCGCCAATTTCAGAAAGGAAAGAGCCAAACTGCGCCATTGTACAGAAATAAGCAAAACATTCGATTTAATTGCATTAGTGAGTGATAGAACAAATCTGTCAATATAGGCTTTTTTGTGCTTATTTCTTTAGTTATAAATAACACTATTTCCAGAAAAAAATCTTTACAAGCATTATACAAAGTAAAATTACAGTTATTTTGCAGTATGAGCACTACACATTACGCATTCAAAATCATTTTAAAACAATTTTATGTGTATTTATAAGAATAAAAACTATACAGATAACTAATCAATGAAATGTAAAATGACCCCCTTTGACAGATCTTTCAGTACACCGATAAGCACAGTACGAAACAACCATTTTTCATGTAAAGTGACAACTCGAAGAGCGGCAAGTAAAGCTTACTTCATAGGAATAACATTACGACAGAAGTTTTCAGCGGTATTGGCAAACTCGTTTTCGCCAACGTTCGCGTGCCTCAGTGTTAGAACACTCCTAAAACCCTATATGCTCTCTCTATGTTACTCTATGACCGAGAGACGAAACTTTGAGTGCGAAACGTTTGGCGCACACGAAGAAAAAAAAATCTACTTCTGGTTGTTGGCGTATAATAGAAATTAACCCTAATAGAGAGTAAACCCAATACGCGTATAAACACGAGCTATTACGTCATTCATCGGTGCAGCGCCGGAAGTTTAGCGTATTCTCTGTTAGCTTCGTGGTGTTGTTACAACCCTACGTAACGTGAGGTGACCACCTTCCAAATTTTATCGTCCAAATATAGGACTAAAATTTTAATATAATGTTGTTAGGTTTAAAATAGGTACAGATTGCAATTTGTTTTGCATAATGTTGTATTGCCATCGGAAACCCACCACTGTGCTAAATTTCAAAGCTGTAGCTCGATTGCAAGTGGGCAAGAAATACATCTCAAGATTTGAGGACACGGCAGTCAAGTTGAATAAAAGCTTATAAAAATTGGACTGGACCATCAACAACTATGGAAAGTTACGTATTGTAGAAGGTCTACTTCATTTGGAGAGCACACATGACATTCATTGCACTAGGCGACGGTGATTCCAACACCATCAATAATGCAAAGAAAGAGTTTCGTATGGAGGAAGAATATTGAAAATAGAGTTCGCAAATTATGCAGTTCGAAGATACAGGAAAGCCCTTCAAAAAATCCGACTTAATGCTGCACGTTTTATCCGGGAGGACGCGCGGGGGTCATTTTATGACCCCAGGCCCTCGGAAAACTCTGATTCCCAGAAAATTAGTCACCTGTTCATTCCTTTCTTATCAGTAGCTGAGTTAGTCTGCCTTTTCTGATTATTTAGAAAGTGTTTCAGGAATGTTTTGTCCCCTAATACACGTTTTGTCAGCTGCTGGGGTTATGGAATGACCCCGCGCGTCCTTCCGTTTGTTCCACATACCAGTTATTTCACGCGGCTGATCACGTCAGTTCCTTGCTGTCATATCCGAATCGAAGTATTTACCTGCTGCTCACAATGCCGACTCAATACGAAAAAGCTTTTTCAGAGTTGGAACGTTTACGTAAACTTCTTGCTGAAGTTGAAAATTATCAAGATTCAGATTTTAACAATGAAGACAATGGGCATGGGGATGTTTTCGAAGAAAATTTTTCAGATCATGAAAATTTCAGCGAACAGGATAATGAATCAGAAGAGGACGGAAGACATTGTTTTTCCACTTATCAGTGACTACGCCATGAACGAATGGATAATCCGTGTTTAGCTCATGAACTAAAAGTTTAAATAGAAAAAAAAATTGTCCTGTACATTGAAGAACCTCCGGAAAAGAATTCACGAATGGTTTCAGAGGGAAGATGTAAGTTTTGACCTAGAAAAGGGACGTAAAAACTACTGGAACCTGCAATTTGTGTTCAAATTTTGTATGCAAGGAACACTTAATTTCCGTATGTAGTAATTGTTTTCAAGAAAACAAGATGTAACTGAAAATTGATATGTACATTCTTACATTCTATGATTTCTCATTATAATTAAATAGTATTAAAATTTATGTTTCCATTGTCTTATCACAAAAATATTGAAGTATATTTGATTTGTGTTAAACACTGTTTTCTTAGTGTTTAAAAGTCAAAAGCTTTATTTTTCCAGCTAAAAATATAAATTTTTAACAGCGGAGGATTGAATTTCAGTTTGGGGTCATTCAATGACCCTAGCGTGTCTTAACGTTCGCTAAGGAGGCGCGCTTTCTCTCGGGTTAAAGGAGTTGAAGGAATACGAGTGCGCAAAATTTTAAAACAACAAATGATGCGACTTTTTAAAGGTGCAAGAAATGTCATTACAGTGAATTCTGTTAAAAACCGTATTGAACCTCAGAAAAAAAGCAGTTTTAAATTTAATTGAAGATTGGAGAAACGTACCAAATCATGTCCTTCGGGAGCATAACAAGTGCAAAGAGACTTGTAAAAGAAAAGATTTGGAATCGGATGAAATTGTGTATCCTTTGATGCGTTCTTCTGGTTTATTACATGCCATAGAATCTGAAATTGGAAGGATATTAGTTGCTTGTAGTAATACGCTTATTTGGAATGCGACAAATAACCCTTCCGAGAACTACATGAGCCAAGTTTGCAAAGTATCTGGTGGTAAAAGGATTGACTTCTCTAAGTCTAGTGGTTTCAATAATCGTAGCACTATTGCTGCTTTAGCATTTCAAAGTCCAGCGCAGAAATGGTATAAAGAATATTACAAGTCGTTAACCAAGAAAAGCCCCACTATTTCCTTACAAATGTTCTGTGCCGTTAGGAGAAATAGATATTTGAAACGTTTAAAAAGAAGAAAATTGTTTCAAAATGAAAAATTTAAACAAAGAAAAAATCGAAAAGTCCCGCTGAAGGCGATTGTAATTATTGCAGTTAAGCTGTGAAGCCAGATTTTCCACAAGAAATGTTTGACATTCTAGTCCAAAATCACTTTTCGTGGTTAAAAGTCAATGACTGTTCTGGTTTAGAACCGGCAACTAGAGGGAAGTCATTTAGTGAGCGTTGGAGGGAAGAAAGGGCGTTAAGAATATCTTCATCTATTTTCAAGGAGATAGCATGTAGAAGATCTTCAACTCCATGCAGTAAATTGGAGAAACGCATTGTCTATGGAAACAATGTGTCTACACTGGCAATGAAATATGGTTTTGCTAATGAAAGAAACGCTTTGAAACAGTATGAAGAAGATCATTGCAAACAGTTGCAGTCATGTGGGTTATTTGTGTAATTATGGCAGTTATGCTGAGAAGCCAGATTTGCCAAAAGAAATGGTTGACATTCTAGTCCAAAATCACTTTTCGAGGTTCAATGACTGTAGGTTTATGGCAAAGGTTTATTCGGTTCATCCGAATAAACCTTTCTTGTGCTCTTCGCCTGATGGATTAATCGGAGACGATGGTGTTTTGGAAATCAAATGCCTTTACTCGGGAAGATTCTCAACAAATCTTGCCGAGTTTATAACCGATGGAAAATATGAATTCGGCTTGAAAATTTCAAATAAATGCGAAATCTACCTTCCCGTAAACCACAAATTTCATTACCAAATCCAGAGGCAATTGTTTATTTCAAACAAGAAATGGTGCGACTTGTATGTGCAGTGTGAAAAGGATGCATTTATACTGCGGATCTACCGAAATGAACAATGTTGGGCAAATTTGCTTCCAAAGCTAGAAAAGCTTTACTTGCAATGCGTCCTTCCAGAAATCATTGACGGTAGATCACCGAGAAACTTGCCTATACGTGAACCACTGTTAGTTAAGAAATGTTTAAAAGAGAAAAGGAAATTGTGACGGCAAATGATCTGAAGAAATCATGTAATAACGTATATGACTTCTTTTGTGCTAATTATTTTTAAATGAGTATCTATTTTATGTATCTTTTTATTAATCTTATTATTATATATATTAATATTTATCTAAGTATCTTTTTCTGTCTAAATCCTTTATGTCTTTATCTTTAACAATGCTAAAATCAATTATGTTTCATAAAATTTGTTTCTGTTATATTTATAATGATTGAGAATACTTATTATCATGTCTTTCATCATGTAATAAGAAACTTATTATCATGCAATGTTTCTCATGTAATCAAATTGAACGCTTCAAAAGAATCGTGTTTAATTTATCATTTTTAAAATAAATTCTTTTTCAGAGTATTTTTAAAAAGTTAATTAAGATATATTTAGTCCCTTTTTTGAAGTTACACGAGAGCTATTTTGGGAGCGACCTTCTCATTTTGAACCGTGGTCAGATGACGAGGGTGACATCAGTGTCGGCACACCATCTCCAGCATTCCTCACCACACCAGCAGGAGGAAATATGACCAGGCCCTCCAAAGGAAGTAACAGAGGATGAAATATTTATGAAATCTGAAGCGAATAGAGAAATTAGTCCAATTAAACTGTATCGAAAATTTAGAATTTTTATAATCGTATGAAATCTTTTTTATTAATTAACAGATCAACGCATTTTTGATTATGAAATTGTTGTAATATTCTCATTTACTTGTTATCAAACCCCACTAGTCAATTTTATGACAAAAACTACTAAATTTTGTTTAAACTCTTACATAATGTAGTTAATTTCTACTGAGAAATAACTAATCAGGAATATCAGTATATAATATCGGATATCATTTCAGTCATCAGTATATAATATCAGAGCAAAAGTATCAATTCTGTCCTGTTCACTATGAAGAAATTAGCAGAAAACTTAAATTTCGAGAATGTAAGACTTGTGAATGTAAATCCTGAATCGTCGATTTTTTTTTTCTTCCGACTTGATAACATTTCTTGTTTTTTATTTATCCATAAATAGTTCATATCATAAATATTAAATCGAAACTTAAGTAGATTTTTTTTTATTAAAAATAGCTTCTGAAAATTTCTTTATTCCAAATTTTAATTCGCATGATAAATGGCCACTCCAGTTTTGCAAATATAGATGAATCTGTCTAAAAACAATTAATGGAAAAATATATTGTTTATATTTTCGCCTTCATTCTGATATTTCTTTTAAAATTATTTTTCTGTATTTATATTGGAGGGAAACTTATGTTTTAGATACTTAAGCTATGACCCGGAGACAAAAAACAAAAAAAAAAACTTTGGCAACTTTTGAAAGAAAAATTTTAAGAAATATTGTGATCTAATAGAGTTGGATAGTGTGTGGCTAAGAAGATATAACCATGAGCTGTGTAAGTGTTTGAACTATACTCATGTTATTAAATTTATAAAATTATATAGGATAGGATGGGCAGGTCATATTATTCGTATGCGAAATGAGTGCAACCCTAAAAAGTTTTTTATTGCAAAACCACTAGAAAAGCGTCCTACGTCATGTCTAGCCACGCGCCTTATATACGTGAAACTTTCCTCCACCTCTCCAACATTTAAATTTTCTCGGGTTGAAGTTAAAAATATATTCTCTATAGTCAAAATAATCTTTTATAAATGAGGAAAACCTATTAGAGTATGATAACTTTTGATGTTACGTTTTTCGCAATGATTAATCTCCTAAGTAATAGGAAGATTTAATGTACATAACTGGATGAAACTTTGCAATTTGGAAGTTACTCCAAAATGTTCATTTATAGATATAGCTTCTTTCGCAAAATATTACAGAAGAAAATTGCGATACTGTATTAAAATTTACTTCAAATTTTAATTGAATAATTCTCTAACACATTGTCAAGTATTCTATAAGTTCCGTATTATTTCGTGGAAAAATTTGTACATTATAAGCAAAAAACATGCGAAAAAATATGGAATTTTTTGTTATAGATTGCTTGTGATTACTTTTAAATAACTCGTAATTCTAAACAAGAAAGGCTAATATTATTGATTTAAATTTTAATTCAGTTCATTGTCATTCTAGAAGCATAAAATACTGTTATAGAAACATCATTTGTTCAGGATTTTCAGCTAGAGAAAAAGAAAAGGCAATCATCAAAGAATGCACGCTTTTTTTCACTAAGATGAATGGAAAAACCAGCTGAAGAAAAATTCCTCAAACAATTTTCTGACAGAACGGGAAACGGACTGACCTGCTCCCAAGCCAAAGCCCTGCCCTCCTCGAGGGAAGTCCTCTTTTGTAATGTAAGGCCCGGCGCACACTCTAGCCGATGCGTGTCGTTGAAACTATAAAAATAACAATAGTAACCCCCACTCCCCTGTGTGTCTCCAAGGGGGGGGGCATGTGGGTTGCTATTCTTGTTTTTATAGCTTCAACGACACAAATCGGCTAGTGTACATAGGGCCTAAGAAAGACCTGTCTTTGTGGGTTTTTTTATGAGAGTAGTGAGCAGAGCCGGTCCGAACAAAAGCGGGCCCCGGTGCAAAGTTGACTTGCGGGACTTTGAAAAAATTTCTCCCAACAAAATAATTTATTGCTTTTTGCTATTTATTACATTTCACAATTTGGTTAATTAAAGACTATAAAAATACATGAAAATAATAAATAATTAAATTATTTTTATAAAGTTAATATTTTAATCACACAAAAAAATCGTTAATAAATCAAACAACAAAAATAATTGCTTCGTATATAAAATTTGCTATTCAACTTACTAAAATAAGATTACAATATGTGATTTTTGTTTCATTTTGTAATAAGTTTTATAACATATACGTTGTTAATATCATTATGATTTTGATTTTTGGTTAATGCGGATTCGATAGATAAAATAACTAAGCAAATAAATTGTTCGCCTCTAATTCTAGATCTCAAGTAATTTTTTATTATTTTTAATCTTGAGGAAGATTTTTCTGCAGATGCGAGCATTATTGGTAATGTCAATATAATTATAGAACAGAAGTAAAATTTGGATACAATTTTAATTAATATTGTAAATATTTGCAATATTGTGACCTGGAAGGTAAAACTTGCCGCCAAATTTTGATTTCGTCAAATAAATGAATGCAATTCATTTTCGTTTTGTGCAATCTGACAGCAGCGTGGGGTCTTGTGCGCTGGCAACTTTCAAACCCCCCTCGCGCTGGCCCTGAATTCAAGCATTCCTTTCTAAATAAAAGATAAAAACCCTCCCATTGTTTTTTGCAAACTCATGTTGTAGAAATGTGTCCTGTCTCCCTGATTTTATGAGAATATATTAAAAATTGCTCAATTTGAAAACTTTCAATGCAAAAATTAAAATTTTAAAATGTGAAAATAGTTTCAATTAGAGTTTCAAAACATGAAAGCTGAAGAAACTAAAAATAACTTTTAACTTTGCAGTCAATTGAAAGAGAAAATAATCCCCTTTCAATTTTTCTATCGATTGACGATGTCAGCACATTCATTCGGTATTGAAATGAAATTTAAAACTGTATGGGATTTTCTTGTATTTTGGATTATCAAATGTATTCTTAAAAGTTGAACTCATTATTTCTTCATATTTAAAAACAAGTTGAACTCATTATATCTTCATATTTAAAAACAAGTTCAGGTCATTATTTCTTCATATTAACAAACAATTATTTCTTCATATACAAAAAAAAAGTAGAACTAAATCCACCGGAGTGGCCTCCCCTAAACTTTCTCGTATACATCTAAAAAATTTGTCATTTCCCTTCCCCCTGGGTGGATAAAAAATTCGAACCTATTGTAACCTAGAATGCAATGACTATCAGAAGTTTTTTCATTGTAGATTATAGTGATTGTAAAATATTTAGGTGAATAGTCATATTCAAAAAGCTGCGTATGTATTAAAACTTCGCAATATTTTTTTTTTTTTTTTTTATCAAACTCTAGCAATGCGAGTTCCGCGTGCGGAGAAGAATAGCTTGCTCGCTGAATAGCTTTCGCATGCGCAGCGATTGCTTCCAGTACGCCAGTAAAAAAATTGAATATGCAATTTGAACGCCTTTTTTAACCGATTGAAACGAAATTTGGGCACAGATCTCTAATTAATGTTATCAACCGTCATACCAATTTTTATTTATCTAAGCCAAAGTGTTTAGGAGATAATTTTTACAAGTATGCGATTATACAGTCCGACAGGCCATCAACCTTTCGACAGATTTGGTCCAAACTTTGATACGGACCTACATTCATGATGATAAAACTGTGTACCAAATGTTATCCATCTAGCTATTCAAGTTTTGGAGTTATAGTGTTCACATGGCCGCGGACAGACAAACAGGCAGACTTCCCGTAGAAGAATTTTGTCCAAAATTTGATAGAAACCTACAAATTATGTGCAAAGATCACATACCAAATTTCATCCCCTAACTCTAATTGCTTTCGAGTTATCGTGTTCACAGACAGACAGACATAATTCCCAAATTGTGTTTTTCGGACTAAGGAAGGTCTCAAACGTGGAGAATCGTCAAAATCTCTAGTTCGAATTGTTTGACGATTACAATACTTTCTCTTTGTATACTTCGTATGCGAGAAAGTAAAAAGATAATCGACTGATGACAAACTTATTTACAATTATACACTACCTACCTAGTTTAGGTTTTACGATATTTAAATTGAATCAATCTTCAAAATACTTCTTATATTTTAAAACTTATCCAAATAACTTTGATTTGTAGTTTCCCAAAACAATATACAAAGGTTCCAAATAAGTAAAATTTTATAATGAAAAATGGCCAATGTAAAAGATCAGAAAGATATTCCTCTAGAGGTGTTTCTTTAAACTGCCCTGGGAAAGACTATCTGCTGGCCATTAGGGGAATAGATGTGGGTCCCCACAAAAGCATTACCCCCTGTATACCCTGAAAGTAATAGTCTCGGGAACAAGGAATGTATTGAATGTTATCACCTGAAATTTATCTTCAAACTTTGGGGGCTGTCCCTTCCCCGGCACGGAAAACAGAGTGACCATATGATGCCTGGAGCAATCGAACCTGGTTGAGGACTGAACAATACTATCTCTTTTCACCCTTTATTCTGCCCAAGAATCGGAAACACGTTTCTTATCCACTAGATTCTTCGACCCAGGCTCTCCGTCAAAAAGTTATTATCGGCGGTATCCACTAGATCCACCAATTATTTTTTACTTTCTCGTATACGAAGTATATAAAGAGAAAGTATTGTAATCGTCAAAAAATTCAAACTCGAGATTTTGACGAATCTCCACGTTTTAGACCTCCCTGAGTCCGAAAAACAAAATTTTGGAATTATGTCTGTCTGTGAACACGATAACTCGAAAACTATTAGAACTACGGGGAGGGAAATTTCGTATGTGATCTTCACACATATTTTTTAGGTTACTATCAAATTTTGGACAAAATTCATCTGCGGGAAGTCTGTCTGTCTGTCCGCGTTCATGTGAACTCTTTGACACAAAAACTTAAATAGCTAGATGGTTAAAATTTGGTACACAGTTTTTTCATCAGAAATGTAGGTCACTATAAACTTTTGGGCCAAATC
>BGPR01036040.1:0-15700 GCA_013235015.1 Araneus ventricosus
TAAAATATCTGCTTCTTAAATATTATGCAACCCAGATTGTTTCGATGTATTTAAATATAGTTTCTTTAGATTTATCCAGTATCTATCGAATTGATTCATTTAGAAATGTGTAACAAAATGCTCGCTTTGATAAATAAGAAATCTCGAATGCTTTTAGATTTAAAAAAATACCTCTAAAGCTGTTGCGCTTAAATGTGGGAACATAATTATACTAAATGGTGAAAAAAATAAAATTCTTCTGAGTAAATGCTTTAGGATAATTAACATGGGGAATCTTTGAAACAGAAAATCTGAAACCATATTAAAATTGCTTATTTTGTATTTATTTCTGAAAACTTACAAAAAATAGATTACTGAATCGGTTCTTCTTACGGTCAGCAAAATGTTAAGCACTAAACGAATAATGTGCACTGTTTTACGTCAAAGCTCCTGAGTACCAATTACTGAAAAACGCCTCAAGCTATTAGAGTTATTTTCCTTTCCCTGAATCCTGTACAGAAAGATTTCATTTTCCTTCAAGATATTTTAAACTTAACTCCTTTTACTTTGCTTTTTGTTCTTGAGCGCATTTGTGAAGGATTTTAGAAATAAGAAGCTGTTTTTATGGCAATTGCTGAAGCGATGATAGAGCAGAATTGCTGTGTATTTTTTATTTCTATTTCACATTCTACGGCATTTACAAAAAAAAAATGTTACAATTTGATGGGAAAAAATACACCCAGTTAAAAGCCTGTGATTCTCTCTCTTATTCTTCTTAGAATACGTTTTACTTTAAAGCTATTTCTCTCTCTTTTTTTTAGTGAATGACAATAGCTTTTAATGAAAACCGCGCTGCATGAGGGAATTCTTAGAATTATATTGCCTTAGGAACTCCTTTTCTAAATTTTACAAATTCGGTATGCTTATAAGCTGATTGTTCTTCTCTTGCTACAATCAGAGGTTCCATTTTAGTTTCTAGATCTTTCGGATTACATATTGATGCTGAATTATTAGAATAACTGATGTAGAATTATTTGAAAACTAAAATCCAAAAAATAATCTCTAAATCTAACTCTAGTGAATGCATTTATTCAATGCATCAAAATTTTCTTTAATGAAAAACGCTGAGATAGAAGATATTTTAGATTATTGACTAGTGCAAATTTCCTAATAAGAAAGCTTAGAAAAAAATATATGGAAGGTGTAAATATTCAAAAATACTTTCGCTCTCTTAATCTACTGACGAACCTCATATGATTTAGGTAGACTTATTGCTTCAGGTAAGAATACAGACATTTATTATGAAAAAAGTTACACTATATTATATTTATATATATATATATATATATAAAACTTATTATATATGATCATACAGAAACAAAGTAAACAAGACATATCAAGAAGCAAATCCTAAACTAAAAAGTCATCATTTGAACAATACAACCAAATTTAAAACAAAATCAAAAGAATTGAAAATACTATAAATACCATGAGCAAAAAATTAAGTTTAAACATTTATATGTCAACAAGTAAAAAAAACTCTGTTGTTATTAGAAGTATTGAAGAAGGCAATCCAAGCATATGGAGTTTTCAACAATTAATTTAGCAGCTTGGCTGTGGACAATCTTTAGCCAGGTTAAATTAATTTTGCTGTACAAACCATCCCTGTTACTAAAGTTGTAGAAAAAGAAACAGGGTAATTTACCCTAAAATGAAAGAATTTAGAAAGAAAAGTCATACACTACATATATATATATATATGTGTGTGTGTGTGTGTGTGTAACATCATTATTAACTGTGAAGTGTATACCATCTGGGTCAAGGAATTAAGGAAAAAAACAGTAGTTGAATCAATCTCCCTGTATTGAATCGTAGAAGATAATACAGTCGACGCTCGAATTTGTAGGCAACACTGAAATAGTTCGTAAAATCAAAAGTTCGTAAAATAGAATAGTACTAAAAATTATATGAATACGTACATTATTTATGTCTATTTTTATCAAACTGTCTCCTCTTCATAGATGAAGCAGTATTTCGAAACCATTATGAAATAAATTTATACATGTATTTTTAAGTGTACAAGAAATAAATGTAAATTTATGCACAAAAAATTATTTTATTACCCAGAAAAACACGTTATCATGCTTTGAAAACATTACATATGAAAACATAGACTGTATTACTTAGATGAAAATGCATACATCAAAACATAGATAAAAAATTAGGAATGGAAATAATCACTTTTTTTTAATCGCATTTTGGAAAATGCATGTTTCCATTTTATCTATGCTTGAAATCATTTATAGTTATTGTTCCCTTAAAAAAAGTGCCTTAGTCCTGACAACCAACCACACGGACCACGGGACGCGACTTGAACTTGTTGCTATGCCCACTCCCTCCGAAAGAAGGGGGGGGGGTGAAACAACACATTCTTGGAATGCATCTGTTAAGAGTTTAAATGACGTTGGCACTGAGTTCCTATATTTTAAAAAGAAACTTGCAGAAGTATAAAAACTGAGTTCGCAAAAAAGAGATTTTCATAATTTGTAGTTCGTAAATGCAAGCGAAAAATTTCATTATGTCTATGGGAGTGTATTCGGGACCACTCTCTAGTTCGCAAAATCGTAAGTGTTCGTTAAAAAGAGGTTCGTAAAAACGAACGTATACTGTATATATTAATTTTCAATACGTAAATGAATCATATTTTACGAATATCCATGACCAGAATTGAAGAGATAACGCGCGAAGAGGAGCGCTTGTGTTTTCAGCTTACATGTTGGAATTAAAAAAGGCAGATAGCAATGTGCAGAATGTTTAAGTACCCAGAAAAAGGGGATTTCTCAGAAAGTCTCGTGACTCGAAGTGAAAGTAGAAGAGCGCTTATTACTATGGAAGTAGAAGTAATTAAAAATGAGGTATCGTTAAAAATAATTAAAGAAAGCTAAAAAATTAAATTATTTCATATATATATATATGAATGATGAACAGATGAATTTCAGAAGCAGACACAAAGAGGTGACAGTCGTTTAAATCTAAAAATATTTTATTAGAACTCTTCAATTCTTATCTTTAATGAATGAAAGATTATTTTCAAATCTTTAGATCATATTTTAAGTATATCGACACCATGACCATTATTCAGAAAGTGCACGCAAAGACAGCGCGTCTTATTAGGTAAGTAACATGGTTACAAAGAGAGCGTTAAAAATACGCAGAGCGTTTAAATACGTGAAAAAAAGAGGACTCTCCGAAGTATCTCGCGACGCTGGAAGTTAAAGCTGAAATGCGGTTTTCTAAGATGGAAGTAGTCGTAATTCTTTTATATTTGTAAATTAGGTGGCATTAAAAAGTATTGAATTTAAAGAAGATTAAACAATTAAATCATTACATATATATAACAAAAACTGTTATTCAAAATGAAATTTCATCATGTAAAAGAGCATTGCATACGTTTTTCACATTTCGAAAATTCTGATATAAATTACACTAAAGATAAAATAATTTTTGTTAGTAAATTATTTTCATTAGTTAATCACATTAAAAAGTTTATAACAGAGTATATTGGTTCCTTTTGGTTCCATCTGATTTAATTTTTTAGTCACTATCTGGAAGAACGGTAATGAATTCCTTTAGTTTAATATTAAAAATAATACTTTTTTGAAGCCAAAAATTAAAATTAACCCTTAATTGATCGCGAGAAATCTCTCAAAGGGATCGGATTTATTTTACGTCCATCATTGAAATTAGATGGTAATAGTTTCACAATCTTTTAGATATCTTCATAGATTATAAAGGAGAGAGAATTAAACATATGGAGGGCTAAGTCAGACCACAATAACCCAATGCTAAGGCTGATTTCTCAGATCACCACACCTACACTCTAAAGTTATTTTGAACTTTCTTCTATTCTTCTCACATTTTAAATTGCAAATTGTTGTAATTTTTTAGTATGGAATGGATTCGACGTGGTGATCGAATTTAATTTAAAAATTGTTAATGATTATCAAAATAGGCGACAATAATTCAAGTTGATGATCATGATAGTTTCAGAAAAATATAGTCTGTCCAATAAGAAAAATCGAAAGCATTCTTGACGAAGTAGTTTCAAAACTGCTGAAATTTAAATAATATATTCAAAAATATAAATATTTTAGGTATTTAATTATAAAAAGTTGAAGATTAAGATTTTATAGGGAAATAACAGATCATGTGAACCGGTTACATTGCCGCGCTCAATATCAGACATCTGACAGAGGAATAATAGTTATTTTCCTCTGTCAGATTCTTCATTCCCCCACTGACAGAGGAATAATAGTTTTTTTTAATTCCGTTAAAATATTTTCGCTTACATTTTATATATCTTTACATCACTTTTATCATGTTTGAGAAATATAATGCATTTCAGAACAACAGAAAACCTGTTAAAATGTCTATGTAAACCTCCGGAGGTAATAAAAAGCAACCGACGCATTTCACCCAAAAATTAATCCGCTTTATCTGCTTCTTACTCATAAAATTTTGAGACAGAAACAAATTGTGGATATGCTGAACAAACTTTATTTAGCTTTAAATGCATTCCTGCATTTGCACTGTCTCTAAACTAAATATTAAATCATGCAAGCTTTGAAAAGACGGATGTGAGGTATAAATATATTTATTTGTCTATTTATTAGTTAACGCGTCTTGAATTTCTGAGAAGAACGTGAATACGTGACTTACGTAATGTACCAAATTTGAATATTTGAGAGAGAATGCGCTTTTCCGTTTCCTTTACGTGTTTTTTCACAGTCGAAGGCTGGCATATAAACAGCGTGACAGAAAACCAGACGAGGATTTTGTTTGCAAACCCCACCCATAGATCTCCAATTCATTTTGTTCCGCCCCCTTTCATCGCTTGAAGCGAAGTGATTCAAACCGACAGCATTTAGACACACAGTCAGCAGAGTGAGCTTAGGAGTGAAAAATGCTTTCTTATAGTTTTACATTCGACTCCGGAACTTGGGAATTGGTGAAACTTTAGAACCACCTCAGAAGAGCCCCTTATGTCGAGAAGAATATGAAATGTCAAGAAAACGGATTCGTTGTAAAATTATGCTCCATCTGCTTCTTTTGTTACATGTCTTTCTTCTTTAACAGAAAGATTTGATTGTCAAATAAGCAAGTTTAGTAAAGAATATTCTCAAAATGGAACTGTTGTTTTGAATAAATAAATCATTGCTTAAATAGGAGCCTTCGAACGGAAAGAAAAATGAATACATTTTAATATTTCAAAATACTTTATGTTGAGAACATTGCATAGTTTTCGTATTCAATTCTGCAAAAACTAACAGTTGATATTTGTGAAGCATACCACTGCATTGCTTAGTTAAATTATCTTTTGATTGTGGGATGTGATGAGTTCAAGATGATTCTTTGCTTTAGGGACGTGTATAAGCGTTTGATTAGGAAAAAGCATTATCTTTAAAAATAGAAGCTAATTTTTGATAGAATTTTGCAAGAGTTTTCAAGATAGCTTTAATCAATATTGCTTATATGCACACAGTAGTGTTCCATGAGAACGTGTCCTTTACATTTTATTTAATTATGGCTTTTGCTCGGTTTTCAAGAGGAATGCATGGCTGCATTATGGTTTTTGTTATTGCGTCCTTTAAGTGACTGTGTAAGACTCGTGTTTAAAATATAACAAAATATAGAGTGATGCGATTGCATTTGTTACTACTGTGCACCATTTAATTTTTATCTCTTTAGATAAGTGTTTCAATAGTAGATGGAGCTCTGGTAGCACAGTCTGTACTTTCGAATTGTAGATCTCGGGTTGGACGACTTTATTGATGATATGTGCATGTATTCTTGCTGTAATTCGAATCGGGATTCAAATATCCTCAGCTCATGCTTGTCTGAAAGCTTAGAGTTTGTGATTTTAGCTCGTGAGGTATTCTCGTCTTCTGACTACAATTATAAACTCTCAAGTTCGTCCATAACATCATGTTACAACTGAAATGGATATAAATTAATTAAATCACGGCTAAATACGATAATTTGGATGCCAAAAAATTCGGAGAGAAAATATTTAAAGAAAAGAATATTAACAAAATGGAGGAGTTGTATGAAGTAAGTGAAGCATTATTGAAACAGTGAATTTTAAGAAACCAATAAAGCCAAATTAGAAATTATGGCATCAAAAATATTACGGTTTTCCTTGTTGTGAGAAATAACAACTGGTATACGTTTTGCTTCAAAAATCACATTTATTCCCTTCACTTAAATGCAATTTTGACCGTTTTCCATGGAGACATTACAGTTCTCACCACCTTCATTTTGTAGTGAAATATGTGTTATCTGAACATGCAATGGCAAACTGAAAGAATACAGCATCATTGTGACACTAATGTAAAGTCTATTGCCTCACAAAACTCTCATTTTCCTACAAAAAATAATGCATGCACATTTCAAGATATTCACATATCAATTAATTCGAAACAATATTTTAACAGCAGTGTCGAAAGGAAAGATATGAATTCTCTGAAATAAGTTACTTTTCTTATTTTATTTTCATACTGAAACTGCAAACCACTCTGGATAAATCATCGAATCCATTAAAGTCATTGCAAGCAACCCAATACGCATTGACATAAACTTTCGAAAATGGAACTTCTTAAACTAGAATTTTAAGATGCTTAAGATGTATGGTGAAATATAAAACCATGCGAAAGCTTTAACGTTTTAATTAACGTCGAAATGAATATTTAGAGTGTGTCTTGAAGTTTACAGTTTGAGTTTCTGTCCGGTATTTCTATACATGGAAAGATTCCACTCAAGATAAATGAAAGGATGTTGAAACCAAATACTGGTACTGCAAAAGTAATTATTATATAAACTTTGTGAATTTTGAGAACATCATGGGAATGGGAAGTAAGTGAATATAAATTAGATGGAAATAAAATCTTTCATGAAATTTGGGTCTGATTTCTCATTTAAAAAGGGACAAATGCTAGAGATTTCAATAATATAGCAGTTTTAATTACAATTAAGTGAAATTTATATTTAAGATATTAATAATGATTAAACCGTTAAAAGGAATGCTTTTGTACTTGGATTATCATAAATATGCTTAAGTCTTCTTGGAAGCTTCTACCACTGTTTTGAAAATCTTTGTCCCAAGATTTTTCTAAAATATCTATTCGTATGATATTTACTCTTGCATTTACGCATTTTAAATATTCGCAAATGAATTATGAACATAATTTAACTCCTAAAACAAATATCAAAACATTGTGACTGTATGTGTTATTATGATTTATAAATAGAAAAGCAATCTCAATTTACGCACTGAATATCAATGGATGGAATTTAATCATTCTAAACAGAAAACTGGAATTTAACTTTATAAATACTCTAAGTAATTGAAACAACTTTAAAGTTGCTTAATTATTAATAGACCGACTGAAACCAACGATATAATCCAATGTCTGTGTTGAAAATATAGCAGAAGAAAGTTTTGAAACATTTAGTTCTGATTCCAACTAAGGGTATCAATGTTTAAAATAAATATCATTTTATGCAGGTAAGTTTATTTTTTTACCCAAAAATATGTCATCAGATAAGTAGTGAACTTAGAAGAAGATTTATCATCAATGCTTAACAATCTTAAAAATCTTAAGAGGTAGTACGGGACACAATTGGGAATCACATAGCATTGCAGGGACTGAAATGGTGTCTTCATGCGGTAGATGGCATTTTGTAGGAAATGGATGGCATATTTGCAGCCCAAGATCGTTTATTTGACCAGTGTTGTTCAAAATAGCTCGTAAAACCTTACATCATGCCTTATCGTCTAATCTGTAGAGAAATTCGATATTTTTACAGCAAGTCCTGACAGAACTTTTCGAGGAAAAACAGGTTTCTCAGGAGGCCAGCTCGAAAAAATCGAAGTATCTTAGATCATTTTGTGGTAGTGCGAAGAAGTTGTAAACTCCCATCATTAAGAAGCGTGCGAAATCTTATAACGCTGAATTGATATCTTCTGTCGCCTCAATGGGCCAAAACTTGTAAAAATTGGACTGAAAATGGCTAAAATTTAAAAATTAATAAAACATCGCAGATTTAGTTGATCAGTTTGCTGAAATGCTTAATAGTAACCATTTATTTTTCACAAAATTTTAGAATTATAGGTTAATATCTTATGCCGCCTCAACGGCGTTGAATTTTGGAAATAAAAGGCTAATTTTTTAAATAAATACACTTTTCACTTATTTCATTACAATGCGAACAGAAGCTCTATTCAACCTTTCAAACATTACAAATTACAAACGCATTATTGTTCGTAATCTTTTTTTGAACACAAATTTTTAAATATGTTTTATGGATTGTAGTGAGTGTAGCTCTGGTAAATCCTTCCCTCGTTTTGTGGTGCAACTCTTTTTCTGGAGGCTTCAGTGAGGAGTTTTACAATGAGCTCAACTGCTTTTGTGTGTGAAGGAAATTTAAAAGAGTCAGAGCTGTCCATTGGCACATCGTCCTGTATCATCTTCAAAAGTTCATGAGACCTGGAGACGATGTGACATAACATGCTTGCCATTCAGTGAGATCTCCGTAGTTTGTAGATCCAAAGTTAACAGCAGAAATAACGAATATTCGAACACAATTTCCATCTAGGCCAATTTCCCTTGCCTTGATAATTTGCCGAACTGCAAGGGTTCTAATATGGCATCTCTCATCAATTAACTTGGCAAAAAGCATGTTTTCTGGAGTCACAAGATAAGCATTGCGAGATATTACTGGTTCAATTATGTCACGATAATTCTTAGGCAAGTACCAAGATGAACTGAGGAAATGCGAAAAGTGTCTGGCACCGTCCTTTATGGAATGATGAACCTTAATTCGGAACCATAAGGATACGTAGACTCTGTCAATGAATACAACCAAAGTTAGCAACTCATCTGATGGGTCTGATGTTGATACATAAAACCTCAATATTCAATTTGCAGTTGTTATCCAGCTGGCCAAATTCGACCTTCCAGGCTGACGCTTCACTAAATTTAAAGAACAAATACCAGAACTAATGACTGTCTAAATGACTAATAAGTATTTCTGATTACACCTTAAGTTGGTAGGTATCAATGCCTAGCAAGTCGTATTCAATACTATTAATAACTTATTAATACAAGTGGACGATTCTCGCATACTTTTTGGTTTCGTCCAATGTCTCCTGTGTAAGGCGACGGAACCAGAAGACTTGCCGTCTATATAATCAAATAGATTTCGTAATTGCAACTGGTTGAAATGAATTAAACAGATAATCCATTGGATTGGTCTATGAAGTTATAATCAAGCCTTCGAATCACACCATTAAATACTCTAGTGTTGACAACTGTTTCATCACGTTCCAGAGCAATTAGATTGCTAAAATCATCCAAAAACGCATTGATTCCAAAAATTCCAAACGCATTCATGAAAGTTGTTTGATATTTCAAGACTAGATCTAATTTATGGGTTATATGTGAAACCAGGATCCGATACAATACAGTAATGCTGTTCAGAAGTTGTTCTTTGGGAGTTGAGCCGCAGAGGCGGCTTAGAAGATATTAACTTATAGTTTTAAAACTTTGTAAACGTGTTGTTGTTTAAAATAGTAACTTTTAAGCACTACCGCAAACCAATCAACGAAATCTGTGACTACTTATTAATTGTTTTTATTTTAACCATTTTTAGGCAAATTTTCACAACTTTCGGCCCAATGAGGCGATAGAAGAGACTTCCCATCAAATTCATTATTTTTTAATTCCAATTTTTAAGATTGTCGTAAGTACCTGCAAAATTGTTCGATGAAACGAAACCCTAGATGTTCCACTTTCTTATCTCAAACTTGAATGAATTATCTTGACTTGATAACTAAATATTAATTATTAAATTTAATTAACAAAAAATTAATATCCAACAAGCTAAATGAATTTCCTTTCTTAAATTAATCTTAATCCCAAAGTTATTTTAATACACCACTACTAGAAAAAATCGACCTTTAAAGGGTTAAAGTTGAATTACTAATTTCTTGTGCACAAAATATAAAAGAAGAGACCATTATAATGTTGAAAAATTAGATCTACAATGTTTTATTATGCTTTTTATTATTTTTTCCGGAATGAAAAAATATTTCTATAAATATATTTGCAAATCCCCAAGTCCATATGCAAGTAAGCGCGGCAATTCAAAAGCAAAGTGAACTACGCAGATGAAATATAGCATATCCGTTAATGGTAATAGATACTTTATCTAAACATATGTCTAATTTTTCAACGATGCCAAGAGAAATAGACTATTGACGTCAGACTAGACTGCAGATGAGTTCATTGCAGCTACAGGAATTCAATTATCCAGATATACCGTAAGTAACAAGCTGCATGAAAGAGTTTTTTACGAGGAATGTTTTACTAAATCATTCGCCTCCATCTAACTCGGGTTGCTAAATACACCCGATTGAAGTAGTGCAATGTTCATCGAAATTGGAGTACCATGGATTGGAGAATTGATGAGTCTTGTTTTTGTACTGGATTGATGAGTCTTGTTGAAGAGTAATTCCAGATGCTTTACAGTCTCCAGAGAAATACACGTAATAAACCTCAAAACATACGTGATGGGGGAAAAGTACAAATGTGATAGAATTACGATATAATAGGGAACCGTTTCGAATGGCCACAATAACCTACACATTTTAGCCAGTGGAACTATGAATGCGAAAGACACAGATATGATATTCTTGATCTTCATATTAAATTATTTTTTTATTCCCCACTCCGACTCAGCTTACTTAAAAGGTGTAAAGCATGTCACATGATAGCTATATGAAGTTGTTCATGGGGTAATAGGAAACCATTTCCTCCTAATGCACCAAGATCCACTTCCATAACATGCTGCACTATTGGCCAATTATATTGAGAGCGAAGGAACACAGTGGTTGAAGTGGCCCACATATTATCCTAACTTAAGTCTGATTGAACATGTGTAGGATACAATAGAATACCGACTTGTATCATTGCAGCGACCACCTAGCATCCTGCAGGAGCTTCAAGGCGCTACTGATTGTGACAACAATTTGCCACCGCTCGCACTTCAAGGCTATCTCCCAGCATCGAGAATCACTATAAGGTTGATATTTCTGTCACAGTTTACCACACACATTATTAATTTTTGCTATATATTGCTAAACATTTGTAAAAACAACTCTACCGAACCCCCACGTCATGTTACATTTCCTAATTTATATTTTCTTCCGGCAGAAAGAGGTTTTTTTGCATTTTAAACACATGCCAAGAATGACAAAATAAAGACATGTGCTGTTTTCATGTTTTTAGGTGTAAAATCATTTAAGTTGAAACATTCGTTTAATTTCCCCCGTCAGTGTAGAGACAAATCAAAGAATTGTCTAAATTTTAACAGCTCCCAAATGTAATTTATTCCTAATGAAACCCTTCAAGGAGCAATTTCATTTAAAGCCATACGTCGATTTTTTAGAATCAAAATATTTTGAAAAATATTGATAATATATAAGCTCTGAAATTCTTATACTTTTGAAACTCGTATACACTTACTAATATTACCTTTTAGATAATTTATAAATACCCCCTCTCTCTTAGGTATAAAAGCATTACTGTGTTAGTGAAATATCATCAGCCAAGAAATTATTCAATAACACATTTCAAACAGCTGATAAATATTTGCGAATAAATGAATTTTCACAAGAGAATTATATACAGATTTAATTTGTTTCTTTTGTTACATATTGAACTTTATCAAATATTGACATGAAAAATATTATTTTAATTCAAGTAATGCAAATAAAATCTTTACGTTGTAAATAAATATTTCTTGTACGTGTTAACTAATTATAAAAAACTACGTTTTTTCTTATACATTATTTATACAATATTGGTTGCAGTTGAATTTCTTCGTGAAATAACCGATATCATACAAAATTGAATATTTATTACGTATACTTTTTTAAAAAAATTTCCTCAGTTAGTTGTTGTGATTTTATGTGACCAGATATAATTTGTATAGATATGAAATGTTTCGCTTTACTAAGATTATTTACAGTGAACTTCATTTAATTATAGTTTTCGTGTAAATGATCATTGGAAATTGTTCCAAAATGTCAAAATTCTAGAGAAACAGGAATTTCATAACTTTTGATCATATTAATAATAAAAAAATATCAAATAGAAATTTAATTGTTAGAATTTTTGAATTAAAATTTTTCATAGAATATGAAATATTTCCTATTTTGGATGAAACAATGATATTTTAATTATACAAAATTTTGATTATTTTGTGATATATAAAGCCTAAAATAAAATAGGAGAAGCTGGAAAGGGTGATGGTGGCTTAGATATCAGTTATGATAAAAATAGTGCGATAAACTTCTTAAATGAAGGCACTATGGTGGCTGGTCTTTTACAAATGATATATCAAACGATTTGATATATCATTTGTTCCAGCTTCTCAGTCCACAAGAACATCTAATAAATTCATTTTCAGTCTGTTTTGAAATGCAAGTGCAACTTATTGGTAAATAAATTTTAATAAAATACTTTACTTTATTATAAAGCTGTTTCGTGCAAGTGCCCTTCCTATACTTTTTAAAAAGAAATTTGATTGTGTTTCGTTTACAAAGTCTACATAAAATTATTCTTGATGTCTTGAATTTGACAAAGTATTTGTCTTCGTAAATTATTCATCCGATTTTGTGATGTCATAGAATAACGAAAGACGCTTTTTCTTAGAAGTAAAAAGCATGCGAAGTTACATTTGCCATATGAGCATGATCTCACATAAATGGACGCTATTGCAGAAATCATGATTTTTTTCTTTCCTCATTAAAATAGATTTTAGTCAGTCAAAAATTTTAATACTTAAGATTCGCATGCGTTTTATCAGCCATTTGCTACCATTCTTTTTGTTCAACATATCAGAAGAACATGAAATTTTATGTAAATGATATTTAACAGATTTTACTTACTTCTAACTGTTTGCAGAATAATAATATAAAAGTCAAACTCGACGACGCAACATTCCCACTGAAACGTGAATCTTAACTTCAAGTTTTCAAATCAGAGGATCACATAGGTTCTCTTCGAGCCCTCACGCAGGCAAAACTTAGTTCGTCGAAAGGAAAAAGAGTGGGGATTCTGTATTGTAAGTCACGTACCTTTCTTCTGCGAATGATGGTCAGGGAATAAAACTGTGGAGATATTGGAAAAGTGGGAGAAAAATCCATTGGAACGAAACGGCACGTACCAAAAAGCAGAATATGATGTAAGACGTTGCGCGTGAGATCGAACCAAGGCTAAGTATAAGTAGGCGAAAAGAATTTCTCTAAGCGACGAGATTCGACAAAATTTAGTGCCACTTTGAGTAAAAGGAAATGCGTTATTGTGATCCGAATAGTAAATCTGATCTTATTTTTCTGGGATTGTGTTAGGATCAAATAATTGTTGGACGTCCATTGATTCCGATATTAATTTCGGAGAAAGGCTCAACGGGAAGCTCTAATATTTTTGAATATCATCCTTAAGTGATGAATTAAATAGAGCAAGCGCTAGAAGAATGAACAATGTGCTTTTGTAATATTCAGATACACAATACGGAAATCGAATAAGGGATACTTATAATTTACTAGAAGATTTGTGCCCGTCTATGACGGACTTTTAATTTGCCAATAATATCTCATATTTGATTGTCACAGATTTACTAACGAAAGTTGTTGAAGAAAATCTCATGTAGATTGCTAGGATTCTTTAGAAATAAAAAAAAGTATGCAGAACAGAACTGATGAGTTAAATGACAGTGCTATGTTTCAACTTGACTTTCACAAAAATAAAGAGATTGATTTACAATATCCTGACTTTGTTGCTGATGATTACGTTCACGGTATTATCAAAAAAATGCAAGGCGATTTTGCCTTTCTCCCTGAGATTATCCTTCCCTTCTTCTACGATGGTATTCATTATCTGCTTAATGTCTCTTGTCTTTGTCTCGCCCTCCATAGTGCAAATGATCTTGCTAACCTTCGTTTAATGCAGTGGGATCTTCTCTATTCATTTTATTTACCATCAATACTTGAACGCTTCCTCTTTCAAAGATAAGGGAAATTCACTTCCCCCTTCGAAAACCGCGGCGAATTCTAAGAAACCTTTGTTCCCCCTCTCCGACTTCTAAGAAACGAAGTCTTCCCTTCTGGGCGAGACATTTTTGGTACGTAGCCTCGACCACCTTCCTGAGCGTTAGTGACTTCTGACGATGATTATATTATAGATAATATTAGCTTCAGGGTGTCGCTGATTCGCACCTGTCTTTGAAAAATTTCTTTGACGATAAAATCATGCAATCTCTTTCAATGTAATGTTTTCCAATAAGATGATTTTTCTTATTAATTTTCCTGACTAACACTGGAAAATTTATTCAAGCAAATATAGCAAAAGTTACAGCGGCCCGAAAGTTTTTAACTGGAAACACCTAGAAGTGCAGATTCAAAAAGATGGTGAATATAATATTTCCTGATGGAGAATTGTAATTTTCCCACTAGAATGGAGTTCTGGATGCTTTACATAGATGTACCTTTCATATATATTAGTTTTCCACTAAAAGTCACTCAGAAAAGTACTGAATCTTAAGTTTATCCAATATTTAATTTAGCATTATATGTCTTACAATGGAGTCATGCTATTATGGTGGCATAGATTATATGTTTGGACTAGAAGATCATGGTTTTAGGAGCTGATTCCGACGTAAGTACTTCGCATTTATTGACTTAGTGCATCTTCAAAGTTTGTTAAAGGATAAAAAAAAATTCTTACGTTGGTCTAACATAAGAATTAGGATAGTAAACGCTGTGAAACAAATATCACTGTCTCTCTCTAAATGTGAATTATTGTACTTTTATCAAGTGAGTTAATATTTTCCCCAAAGTCATGCAGAAACTCTTTAAAGAGATATTCAAGAGTAGAGACATCACCAAAAAGAGATTCATTCAAATTTTGAGAATAGTTTGGCAAGTTTTTTGGAAAGAAAGTCTCAGAAATTAATATTATGTGTTCTTTTATACCATTATGAAGACCTTGATTTTCCATGATTTTAGAGAATAAACATAAGGGAGATATTTCATTTTTTTATAAAATATACCAAAGATAAAGGGCGATTGGTAGAAAATTCTGGTTTATTCAATTAGGAGTTCTGAGTTATTAATAAGATGGTGTTCAGTAATATTTTGAATGTAATGATAAAATCTGAGAATTTCCCTCCTTGCATTAATATTTGAGAAATGTCTTTTCGGCTTGTTTGCAGATACATTTGTGTTTATACATTTTAAAATTGTCTTCCTTCTTTCTCGGGCCTTATATCATCGGAATTCGACCTGGTGAATAAAGTTCTCACAGATCAATATAGTGTATTACACAACTTCTTTAAAGTTTAATCTATATTTTATTTTTAGAAGAATAAAAGAATTAATTTTACACACAAGGGAAAGATACAAAAGAGACTTCACATAAAACATTCTTGAAAATCAAAATTCTTCTAACAAATGTGTTTTGTAGCTAATTTCTTGTAAAATTGTCGGTTTAAATATCTCGTTCGTATAAGAAGGACTTTAAATATTTAACTTTCATCTTCATTCTTTTAAAAATTTATTTTAGAATTATGAATTGAATAATATTTGCAGGAATCTTGA
>BGPR01036041.1:0-15699 GCA_013235015.1 Araneus ventricosus
TAACATCCCAATATAGAGAAGATAATTCATTTTCTTCCCCTAAAAAATTTTTCTACGAAGGTTTTATCATGTGGAAGAAAAACCATCATGCCAGATGAACAATACTGAATTTGGTAACGGCCTTCCAAAGAAACGATGTAAATATAAATCTTCCCCATCCATGTGCTCATATCTTAACCAGGTCATGTGATTTAGGTAGATACAGCTGTGGGAAAACGACCTCAGTAATGGCAACACCGAAGCAAAATCTTCCTCCTTCTGATGTAGATCGCAGTATCCGCTCCTTGGGTCTGTTATTGAATTCAGAGCGTATCGCAGGGAATAATATTGCATTTAAGTATATACGTTTGCAAATTTTATTGGGTTTCTTTTTGGGGGGGATTGTATATAATATATTTTTATATGAATTGGTGCAAGATAAAGCATATAGTGCAAAATATTTCCTTTGTTCTTAAAAACTGTAATTTATTTTGTTTATCATCCAGCTATATGCTGAGGCCATGGTGGTCTTGCGGTAAGGTCTCGGCTTTGGAACCGGAGGGTTCCAGGTTCGAAACTCAGTTCCATTGAATAAACTTCGTGTATAGTGCCTGTTGTACTTTAAATCATACGTAAGGAGTCAAACGTCTTCCCGCTGGTGTGTTGCGTAAGCTTGAAAGGGGGGTGTTAGTTCAGGTACCGTCCTCGTCATTCTGATCGCGGTTCAAAATTACAAGACCCATTCCAAAATAACCTTCTTGTTGCTTCAAAACTGGACGCCAATGTAACTAAACAGAATCATAAATAAACTAAATACAAAACCATGCATACGAAGTACCAGTTTTGTGGTACGATAGCATTGAAAAAGTTATATAAATGATTTGAATAGCGATGTTGAAGGCTTATGAAAGTTTATTCCATCTATGCAAAAAGAGAAAGAATTGTTTGCAAAGTCGTGAGTGTGTGCTGTGTTGCTAATGGTTCTGAAGACAGTGATCAGGCACAAAATAAAAATAAGGATTCGCTGCACTTAAATAGAGAATGAAAAGAAATGCATTCTAAAATAGTATGAATACTAAACAAATGGATGATGTGATGAAAAGAGGAATGAAATTAAGCAGAGCAACAATAACTTTTAAATATAATAAAATATCTGACAACTCTGAAGCAAAATCATATGTGTATAACACTTAATACTAATGGGAGAGCAGAAAAACCTTATTAGACTGAACATAATAAATCTAAATGGCGCGACCCAGATTCAAGGGAAGTTACGCTGCATTACTATGAAGAGAAACAAAAATACACTACCGCACTCTGATAAGGCAGAAGAGAAACTGTTTATTTGTATATGTACAATTAAAAAGAGAAAAAAAAAACAGTAAACAAAACCAGCGCCATCTGGTGTGGGAGACACAAATCACTGCAAGCTTTTCCTCCCCTCCCCCATGGTCTTAAAGGACATGAAAAAAATACGTATATCAAACACAATCGAAATTAATAATTCTTTGTTAAGTACTCACTGTGACACAAATACTCAATAAAAACTTGAGCCAATCAAAATAAGAAAGCACAAGTATTCAAATCAAAGTGTAATAGCACACAAATTAATTAGAATTATTACTGTAAATACTTGAATGCGTTCTCTCAATTCCTATTCTGATTCCAGTTAAGTAATTTGCAATATTACTAAATACTCCAATAATTATGAAATCCATTATCAATAATAATTTAATAATTCTATAAAATCAAGTAATTTTCTCCAGAAGGAGTAAAACATATAAAGGAGGTTATATAATAAAAAGGAGGTTAAAAACATATGAATATATCATAGCGAATTAAAATAATAAAATTGCAATGAAATATACCTTAAACAGAAATATAAAGAAATTATCCGTTATACATTCAATTCAACTTAAATTTAGCATTTAAGAAATCACTTAAGATATAGTCTTATTTCAGACATTTCATGACTCAACTGGTAAAACACAGAGTTTATGGATGGGTCTTTCTATTACTCTTAATTGAGTTTTTAATTTTACAACTCTTACCTGATTGTCCTAATTTTATTAATAGGTCTATCACACGGATGTTAATGTCAGGGCATTACCATTTCGATCTTCTTTGGAAATGGGTAATATATTCAGAAGACCAACGTCTCCAGAATGACTGTGAGATTTGGTAGACTACTTTCCCAACGCTCAGCAAGGGGAATTTTAAAATCTGTGACATTACTTTCAGGTATTGCACCAAGTGTCGAACCAATTAAGAAGTTAGCTAGCGTGATGACGCTGAGATCATCAGGATCAGATGATACAGGAAAAAATGGACTAGAGTTGAAACACGATTCTATGTGAGCAAGGCAAGTCATAAATTCCTTGTAAGTAAGAACATGTACACCAATCGCTCTCCTTAAATAGAATTTCACAAATTTACAGCTTCCTCCTACAGCCCACCAAAGTGAGCAGCCGAAGGAGGATTGAAATTCGAACCGATTTCATTCGTGCGCAAGAAGTTGGCAACACTTTCTTTATAACTCACCGCCTTTAGTTCTTTACTTGCGCCGATAAAATTAGTTCCACAGTCACTGAACAATTTGTCAAGCTTGCCTCTCCTAGTCGCAAATCGTATCAAAGAGGAGATGAAACAGTCAGAAGACGAATGTCCTAACATTTCAAGGTGCATTCTTTTTACGGTAAAGCACACAAATACGCAGGCATTTCATGGGTCTAATCCCACGACCGTTCCCGGGGCTTCACTTGGAAGGGACCAATTGAGTCCACTCCAACTTTCGAAAAAAATCTGCTGGAGTTTACACGAGACGTCAATAGATCGCCCATCAACTGCTAAGAGGGAGAGTGTTTCGAAGACGGGCACACCGCACGCACATCCAACTGATTTGTTTTATAGCTACTCGGGCACACAGAATCAAGTAACGATGTCTTATTAGAGAATAAACAAGTTGGTTACAGGCATGTAAATATTTGTGGTGAAAATATCAGCTTATCAAATCCGTCACCAAGTGTCCTTTTGGTAACATGACAGGGTAGTTGGTGTTCTCGTGCGATTTATCATTCTGCAATCAGTCACTTACTCTCAAAATTTAGTTTTCGTCTAAGTAGGGACACAACTCTAGAAGTTTGCTATTAGGTCTAAGAGATTTATTAATTTTCAGACGATTTTTTTCCTCAGCAAATATCTCCTCTGGGGCATATTTCATGATGACGTATTGAGTTTCCTCAAATTCACTTCTAGTGTGAACAGTCATTTTTTGTCATTCTCTCTTTGGAGATTTTTGATACAGTGGAAGCTCTAAGCAGCAACACGAACGATTTTGTTCAACATGAACATTTATTAAGAAGTTATTGTATCGGATTTTCAGCGTTTTGCACTGTTGCATTTTGGACGACACTTTTAACTCCGTTTACTTCAGTAGTTTCTTCTGGTATCGTCCTTTCAGCAGTAGCCCAAACAGAAAACAAAACACTAACTCCATCTTAATTCATATAAAAGATATTTAAGAGATTAAAGGCTTTCTGTCTTTATAAGCAGATTTTAATAATATCATCTCTTTTTAAAAAGGTGATTGCGTCTTCTATATTAGAAGTTTAATCAGCTGCAAAAACATCGAACGAAAAATATTCAGAAATTCGAGGTGCAACTCTTTAAACAGAAAAATTATATAAAAGATCAAATTTGTTTCATCACCATTCTTCAAAGAACCATTTGATAACCATACTGTAAGTTTTAAAAATTTAATGATTTCGCTGAATGTTTCATTAATTAAACCGCCTGTCGAATAGCTGCGAATTTGAAATCAAACCTTCAAAAGATTCTGAAAAGTTAATCATTTTAAGTAGAAAACACTGACGACGAATTTTTTTAAATTTATTTTTTACCATTTTTGGCAATGACTCTGTTGAAATTTAATTAAGTATCAGAGAGCTATCGCAGTTCTTGTGATAATCTCTTTTTTTTTCTTTCTGTGCTTCTTAGAAAGTTTTCTCCCTCTTCGATGGAAATTCGCAGGCTTCAGAGTTCAACGCGGAAACACTGTGATTACTCTCTAAAAATTACCGCCCAAACGTTCATTAATTTTATTTTTCTGCCATCTTCCCTTTAAAAGTTATAATTTGAGTGTACAATCCAAAATTCTCTCACTAAAGGGGTGCTTTTTGAGTTGCAAATTCATGAAATCTCTGATAAAGACGTCTGACAATCTTTCAATTTTATTCATAATTGTTTCTGTTCACAAAAATAAAATTGTGCGGCATTTGTCAAGATTATAAAACACGCTTCAATGAACACAAACGATAAAACTTCCATTTTATTTAAGCATATTTTTTACCAATATTTATCTTTTTTCCATGAATATACACCTTCGACTTCTTTCATTTAAAGTTTTTTTAACTGCGTTTATGAATGTCAAGATATATATTAATTTGATGGTTGTTATAATAAGGAATACATTTATATCTAACTAGATGATATGCCTTCTGTTTCTCGGGTTGAAACTACTTCCATGTCTAAAATTTTCAATGCAAAAAATGCTTTTATATAAAATATTATAATGCACAAATTCTTCTTATCGTTTGAAACTGTTTAAAAAATCCAGTTGAATCAAACGATTTTTAAAACTTACCGAAATCTACTTTCCTTCATAAGTTATTAATCCCTTTTTAACCCTGAACAGGAGGGACTGGCATATGATGTACGCCAATGAATTTTTTCTTGCTGTGAATTTTCGACTGCTCTCTCCTGGGCCCTCTCCCCCTTCTAACCTAATAAGAATCCCCCGAGCCCAATGAGCCACATCGATTCTTCCATTCTAAGATCCACCTTCCATTCTAAGCATTTTTTATGTGTGCTTGCGTCCCATCTGCGAACTCAGTGCGTTTCCCCTTGCAAGTATGTAAAGGAAATTTAATGTGCCTCCTAAAGAGGGACACGCACGGAAATACTGATAAGTTAGATAATGTGAAGAGATGTTTTTGACTCTTTCAATAAAAACTACCAGAAGTTTTATACAATTTGCGACCAATTCACGATAGACGAAAAATTGGAGTCTTTACGTGGTAGATGTTTGTTCATTCTATATATGCCGAACACATTTTTTCTTTTTCTATTTTATCTGTCATTTTTTCATCCATTTCTCTCCATTATCGTCAATTAACAAATTAAAATAATAAACTAAGAAAAACGGATGGAACTTTGGTGCAGAGGGTGGAAAAAACGACCTGGGTACTCCATACGCCGCTCCTCTCAAATTGTACCATTCACCAGCCCCTCCCACGAAGGGTTAATAAACATCAAGATGAAACTAATTAAACATTAAGAAATATAATTAAACATTACATTATTGTTTAGGATTCCAGATGTGTCTGCTGAAGAGCTTGAACTGCGCATGCACAGTTGAAACATAGATATTTATTAACAAGAAATGAACAAATTAATTAAGTTTCACGAAACGTTCGGTAAAAACTTCTTAATGCTTTATAGCGTTTATGACAAAAAATTGAAGAATATATGTTCTGTGGTTGGATTTCCATAGCATACAACAAAATTGGAGTTACAGTTCTCTTTATATAGATTTATCTTTCCTGATTAATATTCAAAGCGTATCAGTTATTTAAAAAAATTTTTAAAGAAGAATTCTATATGGAATTATATATATTATATATTTCTATAAAGAAGAATATGGAATTTCATGAAACCCAAACTCAGTGTTTTTCATTATTTAAAGCTATTTTTACTTGATTACATTTGTCATGCTGGGAATTTGCGAGAAGTCAAAAACGAAACAGTACAGAGGTAATCCATATCTTTGATTGTTTTCATAAATTCTTCATAGAAAACTTCAGAAAAAACAACTAATTTTGCTTGAAAGCTTTTTCGTGTTATTATATGTTCTTCTTCCCAGGAAACTATTAGAATAGATCATGTTCCAAGTTCTCTGAATAATAGGAAGTCATACATCATTCATTTGTTCCGAAAGTTATTGATTTCTTCTGTTTTTCACGAATTCAAGAAGCGCTCTCAGACTCAATTTTAATGTTTTTTCACTTGAAATATCGAATCGCATATCTTTATTCTGCATGTAAACTATCAAACCACATGTTTTTCAGAAGACTTTTCATTATAGGCTGATTCCTAATATTTGTGAAACGTTTTCATTCTAAAAGGAAAACTTTTTGATGTGATGTTTACTTCATTCGATGTTATGTTGAAGCCAATTTCAAAACTATTCCTGGAAATAGTTTTCTGAGAAAACAATAGTTTTATATGTCAGTGTTGTTTCTCATACGCTAGTGGTTTTTGAGATCAATAGAAATCGCGTGCCCCCCACCCGCGCAAAAGAGCCCAATAGCCGCCCTTCATCGCAGTCTTTAAAGAATTAGACATTCTTTTTCGAATTCGTATTATTTACAGAATTCTATATATTTATCAGTATTAATAAAGTTACAATCAAATGTCATTTTCTATTATCGGTATTTTCAGAAGTATTATGCTTTGAGTTCAAAAGTGATAAAAACGAGTGAAAATTGTCTTGATAAATAAGGAGAAAAACGTTACACTAATAACATATTATTTTCATCGCATGAGGCGTTTTGTTAGAATCCTTCGAAAAACATACTTAAAAGCCGAATACCGATGAAACGGAGCCATTATAACGTTCACCGTCTTGAAACCGTTTAAAAAACTAAAAATCCTCAGAAATACGTTCCTGCTTATAACTTAAGGAACATTCATGCCAAATTCATAGGAAATCAAACACCGAAACAGTTTGCTAGTGAATGAGCAATTTTATCACAATTTCACCCTGGACAATTACCTAATTTTAGAAGTATAATTCAATAAAACACTCAGTAAATATTTAAAACTAATACAGTAGAACCTCGATTATCCGAACTGAATGAAACCGTAATCACCTCAGATAATAGAAACTCGTTTAATAGGGACTAAATTTTATGCCATGACTTCGCGTCTTTCGACAAAGTTTTCTCAAATAACTTGTTTGACATTGTAAAAATAAGTCCGGAATTACAACCACGTATTAGCATTGTAGTAAACACTTTTATTACTTATAAAGCTTCTTACATGCACTTTGGAAACTGTAATTGGTTTTAATAAGAGGATTCACGAATGTTACCGATTTCCTCTATGTTTTTGCGTTTTTCTAATGAATCCTTAAGGTACCAAAATGTATATTTTCACCTACTCTTAATACGAAACTTCCAGACACATTTGCAGAGCTATTTTTTCATGAAAATGCACGGAATTTCATCAAAAAGCTATTGAAGTTCTGGAGAGTAGAACTGTGTCTTAATTGACATGAAAACGTCTTTCTGCTAATTACGGTGATAGTCTGTCGAACTTTCTTCTTTGACAAAATACCGTCAAATTTGAATCGCTAATAACTACGAGACTAATAAAGCAAAAAGAATGGTTGGCCTCACAACGGATAGATCATATCTGTAAGAATTTGTCTCATAGTATTTGTTTGGTCTGTGACGTCATCGTACCAGTGTAGGCGCTTACGCGCGATTGTTATGAATTAGCTTTATGTAAGGTTATAAATAAGTGCAGTTTGGAAACGCGTTTAGATATTGGGTTGATTCTGGTGTCATTTTAAAGATCTTGAGGAGTACTAGGAACCAAAGTGAGACAATAAAAATATTTATCAGAATATAAGTAAAAATCTGTATAAAATTAAAAATTTCAAAATCCGCATGTTTTTTTTATTGTAACATGCAGAGTTTTCTTTCTAATTCTACGAAACTTACAGAATACTTGACAATACGAAAAAAAACATTTTATTAAAATTTGAATTCATAAATTTTAATATTGAGGAAAGATGAGCATTTGTAGTAAATAAGGTTTTACTACTTTTACGCGAAATGTAGTTCTCTATACTGTCAACAGATGGCGCCATCAAAAGCTACTGTAAATAAAACATAAGAAAGGCACAGTTTGGGTCCGTGCCGTAGATTTTTCGTTTAAACGTTGGGATAAAATCATAAAACAAGTGTTTCGAATTAATATGTAATTTAATTATCAATCTCTTTAATACGATATTTACACAGAGTATTATAATGGTTACTGAATACATAAATCACAAGCTTATCGCATGTAGCAAGGGTCTGTGGTAGCTTGTGATTTATCTATTCTGTAACCATTATAATACTCTGTGTAAATATCGTATTAAAGAGATTGATAATTAAATTACATATTAATTCGAAACACTTGTTTTATGATTCTATACCGACGCTTTCACGAAAAATATACGGTGCGGACTCGAACTGCGCCGTTCTTCTTTTTTTCCCCTCTAAATAACTTCGTGATTTATAAAGGATCACCTCGTGTTAACAACCTTCCACACGGCTTCTCTTCGTCAAAATCGCTTCCAATGCAACTATGACACCATTTTCCAAAAACTCGTTGATTTTATTAAAAAATGAAATATACAGTTCCATTTTTTCTGGCACTCTTTCGATTAACAGAGACTTCGGTTGATAGTGGGCCGGATAAACAAGGTTCTATAATTTGATTTGTTAGGAACATCCTGTGTGCATTTTTCGTTTCATAAGAAATTACGAAACCAACTCGGACTGAAATGAAGCTGCTTATTTTAATTATATTTTAGCAGTATCGGTATTACACGAAGTGGAGTCGGTTACGTGATGCAATTTCTCTTCACCAGCGATATAGAGTGAATACGTCTTCTTTATTTCATATTTTTCATCCAACTCTTCTGCATAAGAAGCACGTGACTCTGGAAATAATCCAATTTCCTTCCCGCGAGATAAATCTTCTCCCTGCTCAAACTTAACATCAACATCTTAGCTGCGAAGTTCACAAATATGAGCAAAATTGAAATATTTAAAAGTTGGAGAGCAACTTCGCGGAAGGAGGGAGGATAAAAAATAGATTCCTGAAATTTATAATCTTCGTTTAGCAGTCTTGTCTCAAAGTTATTTATGTTGCGCACCGATAGAGTGAAGGTAAAAGAAGTTATTTTAAAATTGATACTCCGAAAGGGGAAGTCACGGCTTTTTCCGAAGAGGGGAGTGTTGAGGAAGGATGCGTTTACGGAAGTTACGCAGATATCAATTTAAAATATTGTAATAGAGTTAAAAATATCGCTAAAGAACAGCCTATATGTTACCAAAAATTAAGGAATTTATCTTAACAAGACATTACATATAAGCATATAAGATTAAGATTATTACTTTAATGCTTTAATATAAAGCGTAGGATAATATCATTTTGCTATTTAGATTTGAAAAATAATGTTAAATTTTTATTTTAAGGACAATAATTATTTCTGTATTATAATGGCCAATTTTACTTTGAATGAGTATTCATTTTTCATACTGAACACATTTCTAATTGAATCAAAATTTAAATAATAATTTTGTTCCATTTTTAGAGATTTGGATTACCCTATCGTCATTTTTTCTGTAAAAAATTTTGCTTCGTGTTATTTCTTTATTCGCAACTATATTTTCAAAACTAAACCTGTTACATATCAGGTCCATATGTAGGGCATGAAATTACACAATTTAGAAAATATTGAAAAGACTAATGCATCTTTAATATATAACTTTCTACTTTGTTAGGAGAAAAAATCAGGTTGCTTCAGCGCCTTCAGAGGGAAAAAACACTTCTGTGCGTTTCCAAAAGCAGCACACACTCACGAAACACGTTTGTCTCTTAGTTTGCTCTTTACTTCAAGCCAATTTTCTACATTCTTTTGCATTTACAAACAAAATGATTGAGGCTTCATCACATTATTGTTATTCAACACTTCTCCATGCTTGAATTTAACCTAAAAACAAAAGATATTTAATATTCCAATATAAAAAAATGGGAATCCTTTGTCTCCCTAAAATATATTTCTATCAAAGATTTGTTTATGTGAAGGTTAAAGTGAGCTATACTGAATTTCGTAACGGCTGTAAAATTAAATCTGCCCCGTCCCATGTGCTCATATCTTAACCAGGGCATGTGATTTAGGTAGATGCAGCTGTGGCAAAACGAATTCAGTAATGGATACGCTGAAGCAAAATCTTCACCCTTTCTGGTATAGATTGTGGTATCTGCTCCTTGGTCTTATTATTGAATTCAGAGCGTATAACAGGGAATAAACCCTTATTTTGCTAGTTTTAATATTTTTGGGGATGGATGTGATTTTTTATATGAATTTGTGCGAGATAAAATATATAGTGCAAAATATTTCCTTTCTTCTTAAAAACTGTTATTTATCTGTGTATCCTTATCCATACATCCGTTGAGGCCGCGGTGGCTTAATGGTAAGGTGCAACAACTGTAATTCTGGTTCTAATTTAAAACTATGCTACATGGTTTAGGTTGTTACAATTGCTGGGAAACGACTCCAGTAAAGGCAACGTTATAGAAACGTCTTCCTCTCACTGATTTTTATCTGTCCCTCGGCATTGGCGTTGAACACACAGCAGTTCTTCGCGAAAAACATAATATTTAAGTAGATATGCTTGCCACCTCTACTGCTTTTTAACATGATAATGATTTAAGGTGAGCATACTCTCTTCTCACATTCTACCACTGTATATATTATGATTAATTTGGAGGAGTGGCGGCCAAGTGGAAAGGTCACAACTTCGGCGACCGAGGGTTTCGGTTTCGAAGCACGATTTCAAGGAAGATCCGTTTTGTATTGAGCCTATTGCACGTTAAATCATACGTAGAGGTCAAATGTCCTCCCGCTGCTATGGTACGGAGACTTGGAGAGGAGGAGGTGCCAGCTCAGGTATTGTACTCGTCATCTGAATGTGGTTCAAAATTAAGAGATCTCTCATGTTTCTTCCAAAAGGGATGTTAATATAACTGAACTAAATTAAACCACCCATACGAAGTGGGAAGTCAATGGCATCCAATAAATAATTTGAAGTACTAGGTTGATGGATAATGATATTTTTTTTTCATCTATGCAAAAAAGTATTGCTCATAAAGTCGTTAGTGTGTGCAATAATGGTAATGATACAGAAGAAAGTGATCAAGCACAAAATAAAAAAAATAATTCACATCTCTTAAATCGTAAATTAATCCCAAGGCATGCTAAAATAGTATGAAAACTAAAAAACCGGACGATGTTTAGCAAACCAAATGTAAAAGTTGCCACTTTGAATAGATGCGGTGGTCAAAAGGCTAACCTGTTTATCATTATGGTCTATAGCACCAGGGCCAGAATTTACTTTAAGTTGTTCTAGTTACTGCAACAAAGAGAGTAGCAACTGCATCTCATTAGGCAAGGTAACTTGGAAGGTACAAACCACCACTGACAGGTATGCATGCGTGCACTGGCTCGTGAAGGTGTGAGGAAACTTCACGCAACACTGAAGGAACTAATTCATAATAATAGTCATAACTTTAACCTTCCAGCGGGCGCGCGTTTGAAAGAGATACTTGAATTGTGCATCGTAATACATATTTATATCGTTTTTTATATATTAAGTGCAATTTTACTTATAAAATATTTGTTTTCTATTAGGCTAATAAATACAGATAACATAAAAAAGTTGCATTTATTTTTGTAAAATAACACGATATATATATATATATATATATATATATATATATATATATATATATATATAATACGATGCACGATATGTCGTAAAATTTGCGTAAGCGCGCCCGCTGGAAGGTTAATAAACTTAACAAGATAAAAGTATGGTAAATGATAATTAATTGAACATGCCGACAACAGGAACATTAAGTAAGTGCAAGAGAAAGATAGAGATGACAGATAATGCTTGTGCCTTTATAGCACCAAGCTCTCCACAAGATAGACAGCGCACGCTGGACGAAGCTGTTGCCACAGATGTGACGAAAATAGTGAATGAAAATAAGAATGAAATTAAGCATAGCAACAATAAATTTTAAATATATCATTGATAATATAATAAAAGAATTGACAACGCTGAAAAAAAATCATGTGAATGTCATGCAAACAACGAAAATGGTCTAAATGGTTTAAAAATTATAACCTTTAACGGAATGAAACTTTTTTTTTGAAAATGTAAACAGTTAAACCATTTGACGAGTTGTTTTTATGAAGAAATGAATTCATTATTCGTATTCTTACCAAATATTTTTTTTAATTTTATTTTTCAAAATCTGACTACAAGGAAGAATAACAGCTATAAGAAGATATGAAAAAGTTCAAGCAATACGATGCATAATCTTTATGTACATCTGCATTAATTTCCCCACATAACTATTAATTCTGAAATAACAATCTAGTAGAAATACGGCCGAAAATATCAATATTATTTGCACATCAAAAATTACTTTCCCGAAATTAGTGGTGTATACACATAAATAAACGACCGCAATTTACCTTGAAACTCCTTAAAGAAATATCCCTTCTAAGAAAATAAATAAAAATAATAAAGAAGGTTACATTTCATACATATATTAAATTTTCACAAGCAGTTATTAATCATTCTTAGCAGACTGCTGCATAAGTGATGATTACTCTATCTTAATGACTAAAAGATTAATTTTAAAATTCCACTCCCGCGGCCATTGAATGGAGAAAACTCCGTCTAATTTAATCACTGTCTCCGGAAGTAGGTTCGGATCAACTCAACTGAGATGTAACTATTTCTGAATTATAAATAATAACAACTCTTCGTTGAATCACGAAAACGAACGACTAATTTCCAGATCGCCATTTTTCATGGAACTTGCGAATTCATTTTAAGGACTCATTGCGACATTTTAAATACCGCATCTTACATATTTTAACAACCTAATATAGAGCATAGAATTAGGATACGCGTTCTTCGAATAAGGATGGATTAGGTATCACTGAGAAATATCTTTAACATTGACATCGTTAATTTTGGCTCAGAAATGAAACACTGAGTAATGCGTCATCGGTAAATTCAATTTGGTATTGATAGAAGGGAAAGGAAGGCTTTAAATTTCGAAATGATTATTACGATAGAATAGATGAAGATTAATAGAATCACTGAATGTAGAAATCATAAGTCATTTTTAACGTAGGACTACGTTCCTCTCATTGGGGGTCTCAGGAAGGAAATTGATTCACACGCCAAAATGTCTCAAAACTTAGTATGGGAGATCCTCTATATCTAGGTAACTACATATGTTAAAAATACAACTAATGTCTTATTTTAGAGATAAAGGGCAACAACAGAAGTTACAAAAAACACTGAAAATCGGAATTACAGTTCAGCGACTACTGAGTCGCAAAGTTGGGCAAAAATACGTTTGAATTGGTGACGTCACACGCATGAGGTGCGCGCGCACAATTGGCTGAAGCTCTCTCTTGCCACGGTTTCGCGAGAGAAATTTCGTGATTGAGTTGAAAATTTTATTTCGACAAATTAAATACAATAATTGCTCCAAATGTAAATTTACAAAGAAGGAAACGCCAACGAGATGTCAAACGAGATATAGAGAAGTTAAGAAAAGAATTGTTGCAGCAGGAGAATCCGAGAAGCTTCGAGAAACAAAAGAGAATCACGAGTAACTTCGAGAAACAAGCGTATCGCGAGTAACAAAGAGAATGCGTGGAACTTCTGAAAACAAAAGAATCACGCGAGTAAAGTACTCCTATGCCTTTAACATCAGCGGCTGTTTGAAAAAGACATAATTTTTTCCAAAATTGCGCTTACGCTGTTTTCAGATTTGAAAGGAATATTGGAGGAAGTAATGAGCGAAGAACTACATGAATCTGGTTGTTAGAAACTCTTATGACCAGCGTTAAAAAACTTGAATTTGTCAAAATTTTAAAAATTAATCAATTTTTTAAGCACCTAATATTTTGATATTATTGACTCATGCTGTTTCTGAAATCAGCGATTCCATTATTTTGCAAAAAGGGCATTTCATATAACAGCTAAGATGAACTATGAAATATTGTTTAATTTTTCATGAGATCTCTGTTGATAAACCATGCGTAGATAAATCCAGGGAAAATGATAAGAGAGTGGCAGTTATTAATTTGCTCTTCGATGAATTTCTGTCTCATGGGTAAAATGATTTTTTCACAATAAAATAGGGAAAGAAGATGAACTTTACATCTCTAATTTCGAATTCAACGCTAATTCAATTTTTTTCATAAAAACATGTCATGCATTTGTATGAACGTTTTTAAGGCTTTTGAATTTAAGACTGAAGATATGCTAATTCTGTTTTTCTGAACACTTCAAAGCCCCAAGAAATTATTACTAATTCTAAAATTCTGAAATTTGCGAAATGTACTCATTTTGGGCCTAAGAATCGAAAAATGTAATGACGTCCAAATGGTATCAGAAGCAAGCTTAAGTGCTGAACCAAAAAATAATCAATATGATAATTTTAAATGGCATCAGTGGGATTGAAAGGGTTAACACAATGTTTTAGACATTTAAAAATTCTTGATATTTACTTATACCATAAAAAGTATTCATGAATGTATAATTCGATTGTTTAAATTTATGAAGCTTTCCTAAGCGCGTGATACATTAGTAACAAATATAATTCTGCACGAAAGTTTTCACAAAAAAGTAACATTATAACTTTTTTGATATTATAGCTTAATGTAACTTAATTTTGCTGTGGTATTTGCTTCGACATCAAATAACTATGAAGTTTTGCAGTGAGGAAACAAATAAATGGGCGATTCTATAAAAGACGGGTTGCACTTGAAGAGGTAGAAGTACACACTAAACCATGCAAGTTTCGTATTGGTTGAATTGGAAATTAATGGTACATACTCTAGAGGGAGCATAACTTTTGAACGCGATCGAGCAAGAGAAAACGAAAAAATAACAGAGAAATTGTTATGCACAGGAAGCGAGTTTGCCAATATCACTTGTTAGTCTCGTAAAGTAGAGACAGGCAGCTTGAGTAACACTAGTTATGAAGAGCTGCTGAATAATAAGCTAAAAGCGTCCTGGCTTATTGCATGCAGTGGAATTTCTATGAGATGGAGCATTTTTAGAAATGATGAATCGTATGATTTAAAATAGACTTTTTTTAGACGACCACATTTAAGAACATATTTACATATCACATCTTATAGTAAAGCAGCAGCTTACAGCTGAAGTCTCTCCGAGAGAGAATGCTTAGAGAACCGTAACACTTCCTCTCTTTCCTTCTCTTCCGAAATGACATAGTAGAGACAAGTATATATACTCTAATAATCATTTACATATCAGTTGCGGGAATCGGATAGACAACGTCATACGATTCCGATTAAATAGCTGCTAAAAATGGATGTCAAGTTAAGTGATTAATTTAAAGAAAGAATGCTTCAAATCTTAGAATAAAGGTACGAGAGACAATTTAGAAAAGATGCAAGCTTCTTAGCTTAAAATGCAGAATTTCCCAACAGAAATAATAAATTTGCATTTATTAAGCCATATTTATTACAATAAATGCACAATGGCTCGAACGCCAACGTATTTAAATTATCCTCTTAAGGAACAAATTTCGAAAAATAAAATGGAAAATGTTTCCCATTCTTTACCACTTAAAAGAAAATCAGATTTACAGTCCATTTCAGCCTCGAGTGAAATTATATATTTCTGTCTTTCCTCAATAACAATATGTTTATTTATCATGTATTCTTAATACAAATAAAAGTCGTTGTGGCTATGTATGTTTGTTTGTATGCATGTTCCACATCTCCTCCTAAACCACGGCACTGATTTCAACCAAACT
>BGPR01036042.1:0-15699 GCA_013235015.1 Araneus ventricosus
GTGTCCGGTCACATATGTATTGAATGAGAAAGAGTCTACTGAATTCTATTTCATCCGTCTATCTCGTTGCATTTTTTAGAGACATTTCTAATAAGTTTAATAAAATGAGTTTTTATACTACTCTTTGATTAGTGTATTGAAAAGTAGAATTTTTTATTGTAATTATTTTTTTACGTTTTTATCTTTAATTTATAATTCATTAATGAAAATATTATGGAATCACTAAATGAATTTGTTTCTCAAATTATTGCCATCTGGTGCCATATGTGTGGAAACAAAATTAATTGTATTAATCGATAAACTGCTACTAACGTTATTTAAATATTTATTTATAAAAGTATATTAGTTAAGAACTTCACACCTGTAGCACAGAGTTTCTCAGCCTGTGGTACGCGTATTCCTGGGGGCATGCGAAGGACCAGTTGGGGGTTACGCGATTTAAAAATTGTTAATGGCGAAAACTAGAAAACTCAAGGGATAAAAAAAAGTTTCAGAATTTAGTTTTTCATGTAAATACTTGTCATTTAATGAATGTAACACTTAAATAGTTGATTATTACTAAGTGTAATTTTTAGTTATCTTTATACATTATATGGCCAAATTATATCCGGACACTTTCAGATATTCACAATTTTTAGAATTTCTCCGTAATGGTTTAACTGACTGCCTTTAACTCTATCGATACGGGACCGTCCCATACGTCCCTTCAAGCGAAAGACGATAGCCGTCCGAAACATCCGAATGTCACTCTGAAATTTCCACCCCCTTTCGTTAAGTGTGATTGATTTCACACCCGCGGCGCGTGCTTTCTTTGTTAGAGTGGCTCACCCAGATGTGTTTGTGTGAGAGGGGAGTTTTCTTACAATTCGGACAATGCCAGCTGTCATTGTGGTTTTTGAGGGGGAAACAGAATTTCCCTTACCTTTGATAGAGCAGCTCGGACGTTCCCGCATTTTGAGGTCCATTTATTTCAATGGTCTTAGGAGTCAGAGGGCTAAACTTCGACCATGTAAAGAATAGACTGTAACTCGCATTTTACATTGAAGATTCGGTCCAGAGGAAAATTAGGGAACCGTCTACAAACTGATAAAGTCAAATATTGTTTTGGCTCATCCCGCTTCACAGAGTACTGATAACAAGATGAAACTTTAAAAATTGTAAAGTTTAATGTGCATAATATTTACAGGAATTTTCGTGAATTCAGCACAAATATTTGGGAAGATTTAAAGGTTTTCTTAAAAAATCCGAAAATCCGGCTGTTTTATTTCTTATAACATGCAGAGTTTTCTGTTATATTACACGAAACTTACAGGAAATATGAGCATTTTTAGTAAATAATGTTCTTCTGCGCATGCGCGAAACATAGCGTATTTTTAAGATATAAGCTTAAAAAATATCAATTTGTGTACAACCCCTCATCTTTTTGCTTCTTTCCGGCAGCAGCTAAAATTCTGCTCGTTGTAATGCCTATATCTTTCTGAATACTTATGATATTGAACTGAATTTTTATATATGTCGCCCTATAAAACGGGTATTGAAGTTGTGAAAGAAAAATTACTCCATGATTTGCGCATGCACAGTAAAACGTTATTTAATAAAAATGCTCATACTTCCTGTAATATTCAAAACTTTTTTTCTAAATTTTTACAAAATGCTTCTCTAACATATTGTTTATAAGTTTCGTATAATGTAACAGAAAACTGTGCATATAAAAAGAAAAAACAGACGGGAAAATTTGGGATTTTTTTAAAGAAAACCTTTATATCTTCCGAAATATTTGTACTGAGTTTACGAAAATTCCAGTAAATATTATGCACTTTAAACATAACCATTTCTGAAAGTTTCATTTTGTTATCAGTATTCTGTGAAGCGTGGTGGGCCAAAATCGTTTTGGTCTTCATCAGTTTGTAGACGGTCCCCTAATTGCCCTCAGGACCGAATCTTCAATGTAAAATGCGAGTTCCAGTCTATTTTTTACATGGTCGAAGTTTAAAGGCAGTCAGTTAAACCTTTCCGAAGAAATTCTAAAACATGCGAAAATTTGAAAATGTCCGGATACTTTTGGCATATAGTGTAAGTTAAAACGAAATTATTACAATACTGGTTTTATTGTCTTTGACGTTGAACTTATACTATTGTACAAATGGAATAAATTGTAAAATCAAAAATAATTGCTGCAAATGCTATTAATCGTGTCATTTGACTCTTAAGCTAACCTAATCCCTTAACATTATTGATAAAAACTTCTTTGCATAGACGGGTGGTTGGGGGAAGGGGTGGATGTGACAGTAGAGGGAATTCGAAAACAAGCAAAAAATAACAATAAAAATATTCAAGCGGTGCTTGAGGGAAAAAGGTTGTGAACCCCTGCTCTAGCACATGCGCAAATGATTCAAATATCGATTACAAAATTTCCTCTTTACACAAATCACGTATGTCAGAAAAAAAAAAAAAACGTCACGTATGTAAAATTTTTCACGATTAGTTTACTTTCTCTTTGCATACCTCTTATACGAGAAAGCAGAAACTCTCTAAAAGAATCCATATTTAACCCCGTAACAGGTTTGTCTTCTACATTCTCTAATTACTTTCTATTTTGGAAATACGTTTTTACTTTAACCCAACATAACCTAAGAGACAGTAATTATACGTCGATGAATGACTTTATTTTAGTCTATAAGTTTAAAATTGGGGTAATTCGGTACACGTATGGCGTCCAGGCAAACCTGTTACGGTGTTAAGTTTTTCATTGTCACTTTGTATGAGAAAGTGAAAATCGTTAGTTTTTGTCATGAATGAATTTTCTTCTTAATTAATTTTCTGTTTTGAGTCATTCCTTTCCCTAACTTCAGAAATGCATATCACCGAGATGAGGCGTTCTTATGAACAATGTATCCCTCCCCAACAGGTGTGGGGAGAGCGCCCTGTCTTTGATAGGGAAAAATATAATTCTTATTTAGAATATCATGATAAATGGGGACTGGCATGAGTTAACCTATATATTTTAGTTATATTCTCTGATTATCAAACTAACTCCTTTTCATCATATTGTTAAAAATATATAAATACCGCTTACCTGCTATGGTAGACTTATGAAAAGACAAAGAGATTTACAGGCAATACAATTGGATAGAAGCCAATGACCCAAGACCTTGGTGACAAACTTGGAGACTTAACGAGAAAATGGATGCTTTAGAAAATGCAAGAATTATCTCTCTATCTCTATTAGAACGGAGATATTGAGATTCATCTGGAATAGTCCAAGTGTTGATTCTTCCTGTCGGAAAGATATTGAAGGAGCCGAAACGAGGAGAATCTCTTTCGAGTCTGCTGGCAGCGCGAATTGGTTAGCTATTAGACAATAAGAGCTGTTGATTGTTCTATTTTTGTTAATCTTAGTGACTTTCAGTCTGCTTGTTTTGCAGATTCCTACAAGTGCTGTTTTCTTGACACCTGTGCTTCGTATTTTGTAGAATATTCATGGAAAAAGCATTTTTCTTCATAAACCTGTTTGTTGGTCTCTTTTCGCCACACAAATTATCAATATTCTTGTAACAATAACTTAAATCTTGTAACCGTATTATCGAAAGTACAGTAACTGAACTATACAAACTGAAAAAAAGACTTCCACCTGCTGCTGAATGAATACAGTTATAATACGTAAGGGCTAACCCTCATTCTATTACTTTGTCTCGGGTCTCAACTCACCTCTCAGTTGCGTTGCCGGAATTAAATCAACTCAAGGGCTTCAGTTTAATAATGTTACTGACTCTTATATTTAAACTCATTGTTTTTCTTCATATCTCAATCTCAGATCTTTGAATAAAAATTTATACACTAAAATCCTGGAACCGTTACACTTCTTTCTTGCTTAGCACTATTGCCATTCCAGAACTAATCAAAGCTGTTCCACGTTTTCCGAACACTGCATAATCATGTAAATCAAATCTTTTGAGGAATGAACCCGCACGGAATATCAAAACCCCACGTTATCTGTCTAAACAAAAGAATAGAAATGACAAGAAAAATAGACTTGCCTTCTTCCGTCTGACGTTTCCCATTTGGATAACTTCGCCAAATGGTTTTTTCTACCATACATAAAAAAGAATAAAATATCTGCCATTAATTTTACGCTCGCTCGGCTTTTGCTTGAATTTACATTTGGATTTCAAAATAGCGAAAAAATGAAGGAAATTTAGCTTGACAGAATGCCCCAACCTATTTATTTACATTAAGATTAGAGTGATCTAACAGATTTTTAAAATGTGGAATATTTTAAAGGTGAGAAAATTTCTAAGTTTCTTTTGCTTCAGGCAACCTTGTCCATGAAGGATGTGGATATGTCACTGATATTTATTGGTACTAATTGGATTTTGTACTGATTTGACTGGATCATAAAAAATCGTAATTGCATCTCAATGTTTGTTTATTTTTAATTATTTTTAAAAGTGAAAGGATACATTTCGGACACCCTGTACTTTAAATAAATTTTAGCATCCAACAAGAAAAAATATTTTATTTATTTAGTGGTAAATCTAATGCACATTTAATTAGTGGTGGCTCTCCAGTTAGGATCGAGTAGTGCTGTAAATGGACAGAAGATCAACATTCCAAAAATGTGTTTTAAACTCACACATGCCTAAAATGTGAAGAATTTTCAAGACTTAGATGTCGAATTTCTTTACTTTTTGACAATGACAACACTTTCTCTTTCTTCAAATCAGGAAAGGGCTGTTTAAATTCAAAAGACATCTTATTTATTGTAGAGAACTGAGTCCGATTTAAGTAGATGATGAACTTTGTTTCAACAAACAGAACAACAAATAAAACCATTCTATTAAAATGTTTTTATTTCATGATATCGCCACATCATTCACAGAGTTATATTTTTTATATTCTCTTTCTTAATTTCTATTTCTATTTAAACAATAATGAGCTAAATGTATGAATACTAATGATGCCATAAGTCTGGCCAGAAGGGAAAAAGGAGAAACAAGTTCATTTTTCGACATCGTTAAAAGTATTATATTATATAATTTGTAGTGTTTAGATATTTAGAACCTAATCTTAAAATGAAAAGAAGAAAATTGGTAGACGAGTAGTGTTTCAAAAGACATAAAATGACTCGTAGAACCTAAGTTTAACAAAAGCAATAAAAGCTATTTGGCGAATATAAAGAAAAATTCACATTTTGAACTTCAAACAGACCTTCTAAAAACTCTAAATTTAGTAATGTGATGTTTATACTGTAAAGTTGCGCATAAAAATAGCTTTTCTCAAATAATAGTCAATGTTTTGTTTAAGTGAACAATGAGACAAGTCATTATTACGTATTTTAAATCATGGACAAATCAAACTGTGTCGAATTCACTAGTCGTCTCTGATTAGCCGGTGCAGTCCAGAATTTTGATTAGTTGAAAGAAAAATGAATTGAAAAAGATAAATTGATTGGAAAAGCTAAAGAAATTAACTAAATGTCCCGAGTTGCACTGAAATTTACTTATAAGTAAATACAGTAAAATATACCTGCTTAGCAGTCACTCCTCTTAATATTCACTCTGTTTAGCACGGAATTTTGTGCCTATATTCTTAGTGTTATAATAACCACTATTAACGACCTTTTTAACCCAAATGAGCAACCAGGTTGGACATCCGTGCAACTTCAGTGAAATACATCCATTTCGTCTCTTTCACTTCGGATCATGTATTAAGCTGAAAAGGAAATAAGAAAGAAAAAAAAAATTCATACACTCAGACAACACCGGATATCAGACCAAAACTATTTACTCCTTTTCCAACTTGAAGAGTAAAGTGGACTTCGGCTTCTACCTGGGTGGGACGTTCAAGAATTCATTTATGTCCTTCAGTCGCTGATTCAGAGAAGGAATCTGCTGATACGGGTTGCGAAAGCAGAAAATGGATCTTTCAGCTCAAGAGGCTTTACGAAAAATAGATGATAATATTTCCCCTTTTTGAACAGCTACCGACAAAACGATTAGATATTTATTTTCCCAAATAAAAAATACTAAAAATGTTACTTCCGAAGAAGCTGAAAGATTCAACTAAACTGAAATTGTATCTTTTCACACAAGAAATTAAAAATTAGAAAATATTTTTACTTTAGATGATTCTTAAAATTCTCTTACCAGAAGTAACGAAAGAAGGCTTGTTTAAAAACGTATTTTGTACTTCCGAGTGCGAAATCTTTCAGAGCGGCTTATTTTTCTGAAAACGCTGGATAGCCGCTGTAGAGAGGTTTCATTGTAGCTCATATAAAAAAATCAATCAGATGTAGTTATTAATAAGTTAAACAAATGGCTAACCTTAAATTTCCAATGTTGCTATACGTGTACACTGGTTATATTCCAAATATTTGACGGGATTGCTCTGATTCCGATTTCCTTTCGAGTTCTGGATTGAAAATTGTTCTGGATTTGATTTTAATTCATGGATTTCAACGTGTTTCAAGTAGCAATAAATTTTTCAGACTATTAACCAGAATTAATTTTTCTAAAAGTTAACTTTTGAAGAATTCTTCATCTTCCCTATTAGCACAAAATAATTTACGATATGTCCACGATGTTGCTACTATATTCTGAATGCTGCACAACATCGTCAAGATATGGTATGAATATTGTAGAGCATCTTGTGCTAATAGGGTTAACTTTGGTATACAAAAAATAAAATCACACTAATATGACTAATGTATATAAATCAACCTCAAGAAAACCATCGGGAATTGTCTTCTTGTATCCGCCCTAACACGGGTGGGGAAAAAATACACCAGGTGCAAGTACCATGCGCCATTCCCTAACACAGATGGGAAAAAGCGGGAGAATCCGTCGCAATTTTTTTGCGTCTTAGAATAGGGAAGAAACCTAATATGCAATTTGAACGCCTTTTTTTAAAACCAGTTGAAATGAAAATTCCGCATGGACATACAATTGATAATAAACGATCCCTTACCAAGTATTATCTACTTCATAGCGTTTAGGATTTATCGTGTTCACATGTATGCGAATATACAGACAGACAAATAGTCAACCCTTTGACGGATTTGGTCCAAAATCTGATCTAGAAATGCAGTCTTGATGATTAAACTGTGTACCGAATATTATCTAACTATTTAGGTTTTTCAGTTATAGTGTTGAGACAAACCTACAGACTTACCACACAAGGCTTTTCTCCAAAATTTGATAGAAGTCTGCAAATTCTGTGTACAGATCACATACCAAATTTGATCCCTCTAGCCCTAACCGTTTTTGAGTCATCGTGTTCACAGACAGACAGATAGACATAATTCTAAAATTGTGTTATATTTTGCTTATTTAAATTTTTTTTTTCGATATTGCCAAAATAAGTTCCAAAGAATATTTGATAAATAAACAGACATTAAAATGAAACTTTCTGTAAACTTTCTGAAACAGAGAAACTCTACTTAAAAAATTTTGTTTATTTTAGGTTATTTTGTTAGAAGCATATTAATTAAATAAATAGACATTAAAAACTAACATTCTGGAAACTGTGAAATACAGAAAACATAATTATAAAACAAAACTATGTATTAAACAAACATTGCATAAAAATTACAAAGCATGAAATTGAATGCAATGCGTTTAAAAATATGCTACCATCATCACATTCGGGAAAATAGCAAGAATTTCAACAATCAATGCCGATATTTTAATAGCTATCTAAAGAAAAATAAATTTTACTTTGAAAACTATATCGTTGTGAAGATAACCGATTGTGCATTTTTAAACAGCACCACTTGATTTTGAAATTTGTTACGAAGTCAAATTAAATTATTATCTTTTATGATAATGTAGCAATCTATTTTATGACAATGTATTCTTAACATGATAATGCTCATAGTTAGGCATACTCTATCTAAATTGCGACATGCACGATACAAAATTCGATGAAAACACTATGCAGGCAAAAACCGTTGGACTATAGCTGAAATCTTAAACATTATAGCATGATAATGTTCAAAGCATAATATTCAGAGCCTGGCATACTATATGTAAATTGCCATATGCCTGACACAAAAATCGTTCAAAACGCTCTACAGGGCAAATCGTTAAACCTAAAGCTGAATTCCAAAACATTATAGCATGATAGTGTTCATTGATAACATTCGTAGACTGGCATACTATCTGTAAATTGCCCCATGCTTGTCACAAAAATCATTCAAAACGCTCTACAGGGCAAATTGTTAAATCTAGAGCTGAAGTCCGAAACATTATAGTATGATAATGTTAATAGCATAATATTCGTAGGCTGGCATACTGTCTGTAAATTGCGACATACATATCGCAAAAATCGTTCAAAACGTTCTACAAGGCAGATCGATAAAACTATAGATGTCCGAAACATTTTAGCATGATTATATTTTAGGCATCACTTTTCTGTCTTAATATTACCTTTTACAATTTACCATTAATTATATAGCAGAGATAACACACAGAAAATGTATTTAAGATAGTTGTAATGCGCGTGTGTTTAGTAACTAAACAAGGAAAAGTATTGTCGTTAAGTATACATAAAAGTATTTTTAAAACTTTATCGAAATTGGACCAAAATATTCCACTGAAATAAAATCTATATCGCCAATTAAATATCTCATTAAAATTTGAAGAAACATATCTTAGTGTAAATTTACTCCCAATGAAGTAATTACCTGTTAAAATTGATAGCTCTAGCTACCTCTGTCGGTGATAAGTAGCGTCTCTTACTTAGACTTATTTACCTGTATTTTAGGGCTATTGCCAAAGATATATACAAAGAATTTTCGAGAAACATCCAAATGAAATATAGTTACGTAATTTTTAATGCTAATTTAATAATTAAGATTAAAAATTTTTTTTTGGAAAATTTGAGATAGAGAATTCATTGAATTAAAATTAGAAAGCAAGATATCGAATGCATTACGATTTAAAATATGCTGCTATCATCACATTCGGAAAAATAGCAAGAATTTGAACAATCAATGCCGATATTTTAAGAGCTATCTAAAGAAAGCTAAATTTTCCTAAGAAAATTTTAACGTAGAGAAGAGAACAGATGATGCATTTATAAAGAGTACTTCTTGCTTCTCAAATTCGTAACTAACTCATATTAAATTATTCTCTTTTATAATAATGTAATAATCTATTCTTTGATAAAGTTATCTCAATATGATAATGTTGGCTGGAATATTATCGGTAAATTGCAACATGCTCTATGCAAACGAGAACGCTCAGAACGCTCTACGGGCACATCGTCAGACTTAGAGCTGATATCCGAAATACGATACAATTTTATTCTTGAGTAGTCTGTATTTATATTTTCTTTGAAAATTTATTCCTAATTATATTGTTACGATAACACACACATATATATATATATATATGTATTTAATACTGTTGCAACTCGCGTATGTTTAGTAACTAAAACGAAGAAAAGTATTGTTGTAAAAAATACGTAAACGCATTTTAAAAAATATAGCAAAATTAGCCAAAATATTTCACGTTCATTAAATCTACATCACCGAAAGGTTCAGGTTTTGAGTTTTAAAGTGATATAAAAAGATTTTCATGCGATAAGAAGCTCCGAATTTAGAAATGAAAAACTTTCATTAATTTTTATTTAAGAGTCTAATTAAAATTTCGAAAATCCTTTCTTAGTGAGAATTTACTCCCCAAGAAGCAACTACCTCATAAAATTAAAAGCTATAGGTCCCACGGTCGCTTAAGTGCAGCGTGTTCAACACTTTTTGCATCATGCTTGTTGGAATTCACAGATAGCATGTCAGATATCTTACAAATTTTTTATTTTGAAATAATTGAATGAATCTCCTTCTGTCGGAATTAAGAAATAATAAAGTGAGATCTTTTTACCTTTGGTGTGCTACCGCAAAGAGTGTCTCATAAATAGAATTTCAAGCCTCTAGGTGAAAAAGTAAAAAAGTTATCCTATGTCCGACATTCGGATAATACCAGATGTTTCAAATGTAAAAAGAAGAAGAATCACAGAAATTTCATTATAAAATGGTTAGCAAAGACAATAAAATTTTGCACAATCATTTTAAAGCACTATATTTTGAACAAGCAATAAATTACTTGAAAGACGAAATTCCGAGACCGAACTCCATTTTGCGAGAACAAAAATTTTCTGCGGTTATTTTAGAAAAACTAAATAAAAGATTGATTCTACCTCCGAAACGAAAAAATTCTTGCAAATATTATCTTTGTAAGAAAAGCAAGAATCAAATAATGAAAAAAACATCATGTAGTTTCATTGAATTAAAGGGACTTGGCCCCCCTTCCAATTTTGGGGGAACAATTTTTAATATTGTTTCCACAATTTTTTAAAAGGGGCCTCTTAATGTGCTGAACAGAAAAAGGGATCGGAATTTTGATATCTACATTAGTTTCTGAGAAAAATGATTTTGTTTAAAATTATGTGAAAATTTTTGGAAAATATCAGAATTTTCACTTGGTACATTTTTAAAAGGATTTCTATACAAAATTTCTACAAATCCATCCTTTATTCTATTAAGCACGCATTTGTGAGTGAACAGAAAAAATAACAAGTAATTAGAATAAAAAGAGATTGACTTCTAGCTTTTTGTAGCAGACATAATTTTGGAAAAAAGCAAACTGAGAAAAACAGTTTTAAAGATTTCACCACAATAAAATTGTAATAAAAACAAATTATATTAAGCTAATTTTTTCATAGCAATAACCTGAAATTTGCATGTCCTAAGGTATCAATTTTATTAATAAATATTATTACCATATTTATTAATGAGCATCAACATAAATAGGGATAATTTTTTCAAATTTTTTAGTAAAAATATTTAAATTAATGATGATCTGCAGTACTATTTATCAAATATCTATTATAAAAAAGAAAAAAAAATTTAAAATCATTTTAATCAAAATTTATTGATAGTGAGAAATTTAAACAATAAGAGAAGCGAAATCAGTGATGATGATGATTCAAATATGCTTAGTAAATAATAAGAAGTGTAAGCAGTAAAACAGTAAACAAACAGAGAATAAGCTGTTTCTGTTTGAAACAACTAACTTGCTTTGCTTTCATGGAAAAAATTAGGAGGCTTTGCAAATATGCACATGAAATATTCATGATTTAAACACTGGAAGTGGGTGCGGCAATTCATAACATGCTAGACAAAAGAACTTAATATCTCACTAAATATTTTTCTGATTGTTTTGAAACTTTCAGATTATTAACTCAAAGGTTCAAGGATCATTTTCCACTCAAAACTGGAAAATCGATATTTTCATGGATTTTCCAAAATTCTTAGATTGCCCAGTCCCCTGGGAGCAGTTCAAATTTTAAGTCCGGCTTACCGGACATCAGGTCTGAAAGGGATATATATGCATGATTTAGCGTTGTTATCCAAATGTTATACAAAAACCGCAAACGATCTCATAAATAATAATATTTAACAAGATCACAGTCTACACCAGGGATACCAGGGATGAATGGGTTTCGACGGAGCGCGTGGACTCTGGGTCCTTAATCTCCGAGACTAACAGTTAGCTACCGTTGGGCCTTACTAGAAGAAACTGATATAAACATTAATGGGGTAGGTGCTGAACAGTAAGGGTGATTAGTTGCATTATATGACTCTTACATGCATCCTTTCATAAAAACCATTCTTACAATCATTCATACGTCTCTGTCACACTAGCCTAAAATTAAGGAAAGAAAATAAAAAAGAAAAGGAAAATTTAGGAAATAAAACAATAAAAATTAATAAGGATTAGAATTGGCATTAATAATAATAGAATTAGGCTGGGGAAAAGGGGTATATTTACCTGAAGATGTCAAAGTCTAATTCGACAGGACTAATAGGCTTTGCTCATATACTCAAGAGAACAGTAATGGAGTTTGGCTTCTCTCCTGTGATCTTTAAATCAATAGTAGGTCTGTAGTGAGTTTCCGTAATGGCCGTCGAGCTGCGGTACAATCTCTGATCATATAATCGCTGTCGAATTTTTACAATATTTAATTTTCTAACAATGCACCACTCTTATATTTAAGAATAGCGCTTAATAAAAAGATAAAGAAATTGAACATGCAACGCTTAAGTTTTAAATTAATATGCATATATAATACTCTCTCATTTAGAAATAGTGGTAATTATGTAAAATATTTGAATGCAATTACAGTATTGGCAAATGCTTCAATTAAAAGAATAATTAATTGGTGAAAGTTATTAAATGTACAACAGTGTTCTATTAAATTGTTAAATTTTAATATAATTTTTGCAAACGTACTGGCTAATATGAAAAGTTAATAAACAATTCAAATGTTTTATATTGAATGAGAATACCATCAACTTGCAAATAAAACCCAGAAAATAAAGTGAAACAAAAGTGAGAGTCAGAATAAATTTTAATAATAATTCTTAAATTTCATTAAAACAACAAATTATCTCTTTACTCGATTTCTTCATTCATGCTAAACAGCATAAGTAAATTCTTATACGTAGTTAAAATTGTAACGCTCGATGATAAAAATTTATTCAGACGAAAGTAAAAATTATACCAAACTTCCAGCGCTATTGAATATCACAGATTTGCAAGTGAAAATCTATTGTTTTTCGGAGGAACTTTTAGTTCTATAGGCCATTTTAATGCATCAATAATTTATTGTTTGTAATTTTCAAGTGTACAAGGTGGTCATAAATTATTGGACTCATTTCACAAATTAATAATAAAAAAACTAATAATGTGACAACTACGGGTTTTTTTAAGAATGTGAACGCATTTTAAAATATTTTTTTTTCTTTTTCATATAGGTAATGCTAAATTACGGCGGTCTAGGAAATCGTAAATTATTGGACATCACCCAGTTTTGAGAACAATTATCTGCTATTTAAGCTGGAATAAAAACAAAAGCATGTATTTGCAGGGAACTTTACACTCTTTAACTTTTTAAATCAATTGTAATTCGAAAACTGTATAGTTTTTGAGATGTTAAAAAAACTGAAAAATAAAAACAGAAAACGCGCATCGGATACTGCTAATCGATAGCCACTGCATATGGAAATCTCTCGCTGTAGCAAATTAAGAAAGCCGTAATGGTACGCTATCTATCAGAAAAAAAAACGTTTCTTTTATTTGCTATCTTATTTTTATAAAAAAACAGTAGTTGCCTTAATACATTTTTCTATTAATTTTTGAAATGGGTTCATTGATCTTTGACAACCTCATATTTTTTAAACTTCTTTCCTCGACGGATTTCGTTCGAAATTTGGTGTAGATTTATAATTCTAGAAATAAAACCTTATAACACATTTCATTTAACTTGCTCTTTCCATTTTAAGTTATCGTATTCCCATCCACACCAACGGAAGACTTCTTGCAGAAGAGTAAAGTACAAAATTTGAAAGAAAGATAAAATTTTGAACTAAATAATGTGTATTCTGTTTCATCCGTCTATCTCGTTGGATTTCTTAATTATCGTTCTCACAGACAGGCAGACGGACATTTTTCTAATAATAGAACAAAATTCAAAATGGAAGACCCCGACTGTGCAATTTCTCAAGAGTCACACACATTTTATTCGATTCTATTCATTGTTATTTTGTTTGCTGCTGCATTTCCGCGTTACTAATACAATGATTATGTGAATATATATTTTTTTGGTTTTATATTGGGTGGTTATTACTTCGATTTATTTTAACTTCTTTTGTTATTTTTTCGTATCTTATATTATATTTTTATTAAGTTTAATAAAAAATTTAAAACCTATGGTTCGATTAATGTATTAAAAAATAAATTTTATTGTGTTTTAGTCTTTAATTTATAATTTATTAATATAAATATTATGGAAGTTGAAATGAATTATTTTTTCAAATTCACTGCCATCTGGCGCCATATGAGTGGAAACAAAATTAACTGTATTAATCGATAAATTACTAAGTAAGTTCTTAAATTATTTTTGTTATAATATATATATATGTTAAAAAATTCTAACCTCGAGCATTTGAGGAAATGATTGAAATATCGATTACAAAATTCCATCTTTACACAGATCACACACGTCAAGTCAAAATGTTTGATGATTTGTATACTTTCTCTTTTTGTAACTTTTATACGAGAAAGCATAAATTCTGTAAAATAATCCATATTTAACCCCTTAACTGGTTTGTTTTCTCCACTATCTAATTAGATGATACCTTCTATTTCGGGAAAAAGTTTTCACTTTAATTCAACATAACTATAGAACAATATTTGTAACGGCTGCGAGCAGGCTCTAAACACTGGTTTTATTTTAGTTTATAAGTTTAAAATTGCGATAACTCTCTACACAAAGGGTAAACCAGTTAACGATTTGTTTCTCAATGAGGCTTTGTAACAGAAAGTGAAAATCGTTATTTTTAACATGAATAAATTTTCTTCTTAATCTTTTATCGTTCTTACGTCATTTCTTCCTTATATTCGGAAATGCTTCTCACCGAGAAATGGCGTTCTTATGACCACTGTATCTTCCCCAACTGGTAATCTTAGGGTGTTAGAGTGACCTGCCCCTGATAATGAAAAATATAATTCTTATTTTGAAGATCATTTATTTTTATTCATAATAAATGGGGACAGGCATGATTTCAGCTATATTTTTGCAGTTATTTTCATTGAATATCAAACTCAGTCCTTCTCATCATATTTACGAATCTATAAATATCGCTTCACTGCTATGTTAGACTTAAAAAAAGAAAAAGGTATTTCTAGGGTTTCATATTGAATAGAAGACAGTGACCCACTTCCATGGACTAAAACTTGGAGGACGAGTAACAGATTTGGCAACAAAATGAAGGTTTTTAGAAAAAACAAAAATTATTGCTCTATCTCTATTAAGAACGGAGATATTGAGATTCTTCTGGAATTTTCGAAGTGATGTCACGCGAAAACTATAAATTTTAGAGGTGTCCAAACGACTAGGATCTCTTTGGAGCCTGCTCGCAGAGAGAATTGGTTAGATATTAGACGCTGAGCGCTATTGATAGTGATGTTTCTGTTATTATTAGTGACTTTGCAGATTTGTAAAAGTAATGATTTTCTTGTCACATGTGCTTTGTATTTTCTAGAATATTCGTGGAATAAAACATCTTTCTCCATTAACCTGCCTGTTGGTCTCTTTTAGCCGTACACCAGACATACGATTCTTATAACAAAATTAATCGAAATTATAATAGTTGGCTTGAAGTCAGATTTTCGCAACAATACCTGCAACCGAAAAAAAGACTTCCTTTTGCTGCTTAGTCACCGCAATTATACTTCGTAAGGGTTAGCCCGCGTGCTAGTATGCTCTCACCAGTCCTGCCTATATTTATTCATTTCAAGGGCTTTAATTTACTAATGTTACTTTATCTTATATTTATAGACATAAACAATGTCTTTAAATATAAGAAAAAATAACGATAGTACTTTCTTTAACATCCTACATATTTCATTCCCAGATATTTGAATAATAACTGAAACATTAACTTCCAGGACTTCTTTCCTGCTTAAGCACCATTGCAATTCCAGAACTGAACAAGGCAGTTCCACGTTTTCGGAACACTGTGTAATCATATGAGTCAAACCGTTTGAAGAATGTACCAAGTCGGAATTCGAAAACCCCACGTTATCTATCTAAACAAAATAACAGAAATGACAAGAAATATAGACGCGTCTTCTT
>BGPR01036043.1:0-15699 GCA_013235015.1 Araneus ventricosus
CAAACGCTCCTCGCATAGTACCTACGAATTGGCAATTTTGTTTGTTTAAATGTGCATTAACTCTCGCTTTCTTAAATTTTTTCCTGAAATTTTTAGTACTCTATGATTGATCACGCTGGTGAAATCAGTAACTTTAAATTCACACATCCAGATACGCAAACTGTAACTGTCTCACAAATATAAGACGGGGGAAAATAGCTAATGAATGGGTTTGAGGATGCTAATCATTTTTAATACATGGGGAAGATGAATTTTATAAGGATGAAAGCCTTATTCTCAACCTTCAGAAGCTCTTCGCGTAGTACCTACGAATTGGTCCTTCGGTCTAAAAATACCCATACAAATTGTACGCTTGAATTCTGCACTCTACAAGAAAAAAATGTAATATTAATTACCATCAAAAGGAATCAATTTGAAGTGACACCATTGGAAATATATCAGGAGATGAGATGCTAAGCTTATAGTAAGCAATTTTTTGTGGTAGCAAAATGAGTTGGATTTCTGGTATTAATCAAAATCATATCATAGTTCGTGATTCAATCTAAAGCAATATTTGCTGAAGTTTATATCTTATTCAAGCCAAGCGCTGGATGCTTAATATTGAAATCTCCAAGGATTAAAAAGGAAAAATTAATAATTTAGAAAGATTGGTAAGTCATCCCTCTGGAAAGATACCTCTTGGAGAATAAATATTAAAGACTTAAAAAGATTATTCCTCCTGTTAAACTGACCATATACTTAAAGAGTGACCAGAATGAATGAAACATTGATCATAAAATTTAGTATTTACAGTGACTTGCAGTGGATTAAATAAAACTTTATATTCGCACATTCTAAATTGAATATATTCGTGTAAAAAATGATAAAAAATTTGTTTCATTTATACAAAATTCTCAGCTTTATGAATAACCATAACTTTTCATCAATATTGGTAGATATAATACGGTATACATTTTCTCCACGGCGTATGTGTTCGTAGCAATGGTGTACCATTAAAAATTTAAGATTTAACTCTGCATATGGTACTAATCTATCTCGAACCAACCTGAAGATGGTCCCGAAAATTTGATATTTTCTTAAATTTTAATTTCAAGTAGAAATACGAAAAGTTACAGAATATCATTTGGACATTTTATGAAACACTATTACTTTTTGCTCCTAAAACGTTAATTAAAATGTGTTTTCATAAAGTATCAACGATTACTTTTTCATATTACTATTATTCCGTAAATGTAAATACTATCATATTTGTTATATCTACACTTAAAAATTAATTTCGTTACAAAATATTTTACAGAAAAATTTCTTCGATCGTTCCCTAACCGCGTTAGCAGCCTGCGAAGGTAGAAAGAGTGTCACTTTACAAAGATGGGATGGAATTTTTGTGAAACATACTTCAAGAGAATGCTCTGAAAACCAAAAAATCATGAAAAATTCGCAATATTTTTCATTTTCATAGTCGTGATACACATGAATTAAAAACTTTAGTTATATTCACTTATTTCAATTAATTAAGCCTGTCGAATAGTAATAAATGCTCTTTTAAGCTAACAGTTTTAATTAAAACAGACAAACGTCACATTTTAATTATCCTTTCTCTTTGTGAAAGGTGATATTCATTTAATTTCATTAAGAAATATTTTCCTTTTTATTTTGATGCTGAATACCTCTGATTCCATTCATTTTTGCTTCAAAAATTAAAATAAATTGCCGCATTTCTGTACTAAAGATGTTTCGTGATTAGAAATGTTTAAGCAATTAATATGCAGCTTATAAATAAAAGTTAATGTAATAATTTACTTCTTTTATTGAAATTCATTACATATTATACTAGTTTAAAGTTTTGCTTTGTTAACGAGAATGAAGTTAATTGCTTTGGAATGGAAGTTTAATTTTTTAAAAATTCTTCTATGTTTCCGTAGGCAAAATTTTAAAAATAGTAAAAAATAGCATGAACACGAATTTGTGAACACAATTAAATTATATTAATATGATTTTTAACCTAAGTCAATTTTTTTTACTTTGACCAAATTTTTTCCTTAAACATAAGATTTCCTTTAATCAATACATAACTGATAATTTAGCTTATACAAAATTCGTAATTACCTGGAATGCATAAAATATATCTACATATACTTTGTGTTACAACAGGCATTGTAATAATTTCATCATAATGGAATGCTGATAATTTCAGTAAGTATCAAATCTTGAATCTTATGTCACTAATAAAGTATTTTCAAAGCAATAAAAATGTTTTTTTGTGTTTTACGAATAGATACGTGTTTTCAACATCTAATAATAATAAAAGCGAATGTCTATTTGTTGGTTATTTACAAGGTAGAACCGAGAGTTACAAATGTGGTGCATTGGGCTTTACAATGTGCACTTCAAAGCACATTTCATAGAATTATTGTTAGATTTTTAATTCCTTGAAAAATGAAACGAAAATCTGGTGTTTTTCGGCGATAATTTTGAAAAGTATAATTGTATGAAAATAATTTTAACCATCCTAAATTCAGATTATTACCTTTCCAGCGACGCCGGTTTTATTTGTGTGTGATATTTTCTCTCTTTTCTTCAAAAAATAAAATAATAATTTCTAAATTTTATTTAAGACAATGCTTTCATTAATGCAATATAATCCATATTTTCATTTCTCAATCAAATTTTAATCAAGCTTTTTAATTATTATAAATCCTCGGAGAGAAAATAATTAGTTTCGGTCGAACTCTAAACCATATTTTTACTTTTATTTAGTTTTACTATTAACCCTCCTAGCGTCAGACCCGAGATATCTGAGTGAACATTTTTCCTCTCATAACGGCAGACCCGAGACTGTCTCGGGAAAGAAAAGTTCCATATAAGTGTCAGACCCGAGATTTTCCTTCTACAAGTTTTTCTCTTCCCCCCAGGTGTCACGCGTCGACATAATGAGAGGGAGTGTCTGTGGTCAGCGGAGGGTCAGTTTGACCAACTTTTCTAAGAATGCTCAAAGAAGGGTCTTCTAACAAAGGATTCTGTCACAAAGAATCGAGGTTAGAAGTCATCAGTCACTGGTGAACGATAACAGGTGTAATAGACCCCCTACGGCGCGAAAATGACTACAAAAGGGGGTTGAAATCCTTTTGTCCAAAACCTCACAACTTGAAGAATAACCTTCTCTTTTAACGTGACAATTTCGTTAAACTTAGCAATCTGAAAGCCTAACGGCTGGTGGGTTAAGCATGCTCCGAAATCCTTTTATAAACACTAAGCAAGAAGTGTGTCGCAAAAGAGTGGTACTCATTAATGTTTAAAATGTTAGTATGTCAACAATTTTCGACTAAATATTTCTCATAGGACCTCAGGGCCGTATAAAAATTTAGACTTCTCAATTTTTTCAGCAGTAAATTTATTGACTGAAACATAATAAAATATAACTAGCGGCTCTCGACGCCCTCCTGCCTGTTTCACGGCCAGCACACACTTTGCTCAGCACTATCCCTGACACTTCGCTACTTCGAGGCTTTCAGACACTGCTATTTCAATTCAGCATGAAGATCAGTGGAACAGACCATAAAACCATAGTAGATTTCATATTCTTTGTAGACAACAGATTCCTTTAAAATTGCAAAATCTTTTAATAACCCTCATCTAGTTGCAATGTTTTATATAAGTTTTTCACGAATTTCGGCATGAAAATCTTCAGATCCATAAATACAGAATTATATCGCCCTAAATAAACAGTTTCCGTCACCTACAATAGGTATTTAAAAATATTTTTGACACTGCATTTTTATGGAACTGTTAAGATCTATATATTTAAAATAATATGGTAAGTTTATCAGAGATTCGCCAGCCCCAACCACCAGATCGATTTCGACATTCTATTTTGATTTGAAAGGTCATGACGTCTAGATATGTCATCAAGGGTCGCCTGTCCCCACCACCCCATTTTCGAACGAAATCGAAAATACTATTTCCTACTGTGCATTCTCTTTGGGGAAAAAACTTTGGACAGTTCGCAAGCAACAATCATCCAACAGATTTCGACGATGCTTATTTTATATAAAAGCTTATGACGTCTAGATATGTCATCAAAGGTCTTCGGTCCCCTACCATCCTCTACTTTCGGACGAAATCGAAAAAACATATAGAGAATGTATGGTGGAGAAGTGTTTTTTCTGTTTCGTTCAAAAATGAGGGGTACCGGGGGGCAGGCAACCTATATATATATATGACCCCATGACATATCTAGACATCAAAACCTTTCAATTAAAAAAAATGCCGAAATCCGTCGGGTGGCTGTTGCTGGCGAACTGTCCAAATTGTTTCCCCATACAGAATGTACAGTGGAAAATAGTTTTGTCGATTTCCTTCTAAAATGGAGTGTAGTAGTGGCAGGAGAAGCTTGGTGACATATCTATACGTTACAAACTTTGAAATGAAAAGAAAATTGCAAAGAATCGGTCGAGTGTTTGAGGCTGGCGGACTCGGTGAAGATTTTTACCAAATTATTTTAAATATATAGATTTTTTATGCAATTCAAAGCATTTTTCTAATTGAAAGTTTCTACCCATTTGTAATGGCTTGGAAATTAGCTATAAGGACACGATTATAATTTTCACTTTGCATATTCCTATTATTCACCAAGTGAAGCGAGGTCTACGTTAACTCCAGAATTTGTCATTTGCCTGTCTGTAAATTTGTTTGTTACGCGATTATGACAAATTGCGTTGTTCGATTTTCTTCAAATTTGGCAGAAATATTTTTTGAAGCAATAGAAAACGATGTATATGATTTATTTTTTATTATTTTAATTCAGTAATAAAATAATTATTTTATTTTTATATAATTATTATATTAAGGCTACACAGTACCGGTTTTCAAAACTTTTTTTTGGGAACAGTAATAATAAAATAAATAATTTACTTCATTTTTAGATTATATTAATAAATAGATACCGATTTAAAAACGTCATTTTAGCAAGAGCTATTATTTAAAAATTTAAAAATTGAAATTTTTAAAGTTTTTAAAACTTATAAAGTCTTATAAAATGTTTTTTAAAGTCTTATAAAATTCTTAATTTTTAATATTTTTTAGTTATTTCAAGTGAAATATATTTCTTGTATTCTTGGCAATAAAAGTTAGCATGGGATTGATTATCTGACTCTTTTTTAATTTTTGATAGTTATATTTTGTGAAAAAACCAGAAAAAACATGAAAATTCTAAAAATATCAACTTTGACCATTTTAAAAAAACAACTACACTAAATCCATGCTAATTCTTACAGAAAATATATATGAAAGTATTTACAAAAAATTTCAAGACTCTATCTTGAGTAGAAAAAAGCCTTAGGGAAAAGAAAATACTTGCATCGCCAAAAATAAAAGTCTGAGAAAAATACATTTAAACTTTGTAAAGGAATGAAACAAAAAATAATAAGGCTTGTAGAACTCTAATTTTTTATTATGTAATTTACCAACTTATAAAATGCATTAAAACACTATTTTAACTCAATATGATTGAATATATTTTTTTTATTTGAAATATCATGTAATTTGTCTGCCAGCTCTTCAAAACATTTTGACTCTTAACATGTCGTTAACTTTGCGGTAGTGGCATTTTCTCGACAGAAAAATGAATAAAAAACAATAATATTGTACTGCAAAGCTTCTAAAGAAAATAAACTTTGTGTAAATATAAATACTGGTCTTGAAAAAGACGTTTTTATGAATATCAGTTAGGTAGTAATGAGGACTCAATAAGAAAGCGAAATATAAACAAACAGAAACGATGACATCTAAACCATTTCTTTTATACATTACATGGCGTAGAAACCAATTTAAAGAACTTTAAAAATTCTCTTGTAATTGTTATGCCTAAATGGAATTACCAGACGCTTTTCTTGATACCTATTTAACAGTGAAATTTCCTCGACTTTTTTTTAAAATAACAAATTTAAGGATTGAATTTTTCTCTTTGATTTTTATTGCCATCTTTTTCAAAATATTTCTATATGCCGTCTAATGATAAGCGAAGTGAAAGAGTTAGAAATATTTTGCTAATTCAACAGATTGTAAACCATTTTACTCATATTAACTCCAAATTTCCCACACCTTAAGAATTGTGTTAAACTTTTGCACACCAGTTTATCTCCTCGTGAGTCAAATTATGATGCCTGTGACCCTACAAACTGTCTTCATAACATTTGGTAAGCTTTTAAAAATGTGATGAAGAGAAAGTCTTAGATTTTTTTTATTTGGGAAGGGGGCAAGGTCTACTGTTCACAGAACTATTAGTTTAAAAAATAAATATTCACAAAAAGCACAAAATTCAATCTTTACTAGACTATGAAAAAAGTTTCTGCATTTTGAGCTTCCGGCCTTTGCCATGTTTCTGGCATCGATTTCAGTATCCGAAAAAAACCTATTCCTGAAACATAACTTCACGTAAGATGTCGCGCCAAGAACATCTAAAATAACCAAGTTCATAGTTCCCTAACAGCTTTAATGAAATAAAAGAAATTAGAACGTTTCATCTAAACTTAAAATAATGGCAGTTGTTTAACATTTGAGCAATTATTTTTCCTGAATAATTTAATAATAATTCTTTTTCAACTGATGTAGCATTACCTTAAATTAAATTTCGAACATGTACTCTTTATATAAAATGATAATTTCAAATAAGTTTTCTTGAACTGCATTATAAAGGTTTTATATTTAAATCTGGCATGCATGCATATGTTGTCATTGTTTTTAATACAATTTTAATGTACAATTGCTGCAATTGGAAAGCTTTAATGCGCTCTAAAACTATCAGCTGAAATGCTCGTAAGACCATGTTGAGCTGTCAAAGACTGAAGACCTGGTGGGAAATATTGAAGAAAAAATATTTTTTTATAAGATCTTGTGTTGAAATATCTGAAACCTTAAATAGAGAGCTTCACAGAAATTTTATTTGATTGGATTTAATTTTGAGTGTTATAACAGCTAAATTAACGACTACTTGAATACTTGTAGTTTGCCTATGTACTTTTAGTTCTGCCAAAATAGATTTACGCTTTAAAATCCTCGCTTGATTTATGAACATAAATAAAATTATATAGGGGAGACCGGGGATAGTTGTTACAAGATTTTTGAAGAATAGTTCTAAAAGAAACTATTACAAGTATTTTTACGAAACACACTTTAAAATTTACTCTGATTTTTAAAGATCCACGACTTATTCTTTAAAAACGATAAGATAAAGATAATTCAAAGTTAATAAAAGTTTTATACATGTACATCGTAACAACTTACCCCGCGATATGAGGTATGTTGTTACACTAGATGGGGTGAATTGTTACATAAAATATGTCCAGCAATGAAAACAAATATAATACCTTTATATTTTTAGTATAATATTATTTTATAATCTTTATAGAGTAGCGATAGGTTTGTGACTTTTTTCTTCATAAATTCATTTAATTTCAGATTTATTCTGATGATTTGTCATCATAATTATTATCTGAATAACAGTTTTTACAAATGCATAAATTGGAAAATCAAAACAACAATCGCTTCGTTTTCTTTGAGAAATTCAGCCCAATGTTGGTAAGTCGAGATGAGACTTGTGATTGTCCAGAAAAGTAGGACGGACAGGTCTCTCTTTGATGACTGTTGTATATTTCATAAAATCCCTCATAAAGCTCTAAAATTCCAACCCAGCCATTCATACAGATTCATATGCTGAGCTTGAACTTCCCTGATGTGAGTTTTAAAGGATGTGACGCTTAAATTAACTAAATTATAAAGTGAGATGTAAATTTAAAATATAACGATATTGCTGATAGTCTTGCTAAAGAAGGTACTGCCATGCCTGAGGCCAATGTAGAACCCTTGACCTATCTTGAGTTATACTCAAGAAGAAAGGCCTTTGTTAACATTTCTTGGCGGCATCCACCAGCTCATTCATGGTATCGAAGTGAAGACCCCGGTGCTACTATACATTTTAAAGGAGATAAGATAGACCAAACAGCTCTGGCTCGCTTAACTTCCGGTCACTTAAAAACCTTCAGATTCTCTCGTGGTGATAAGAAGTTCAGTATCTGCACAAAGAACAACATGATTGAGGCCACTCCGCAACATCTACTTGTCTGTGTTGCCTTGGTTTATGATGACCTGCTTAAGCGACCGGATTTCGTGTTAGAGGTGATGAAGGCGAACGACCTCATGGATCTGATCTCATTCAGATCAGAAGGATTAGAAAGAAGAAGAAGATAAACTGAGATTGATTAGAAATAGAACTTACCATCAATAGCAGTTTTCATTTTACTGCAGTGTCTCTGGAGTCTCGTGATATTAATTCCCTATATAGAAGAAGCTTTTCGCAATCAACAACAGTCTTCACTGGTCAGAAATGTCTCCTGGTGTGTTGTACTCCCTATGTCTTTAATTTACTTTTCCTCATGTCATTTTTAAGAAGAAAAAATAGTCTGTACAGATAAAACTTATTTGGGGAAAATTGTTGCACTGTAACAAGTAGCCACAACGAATTGTAAGAAGTATCCCCATGTGATGCCAATTTATATCTGGATACGTGTGTGAGTAGTATAATAGAGTTGCACAAAATTTTTAAATATAATATTAGTTATTTGTAATCTAGGCTTTCTCGTGGTACAGATATCACTCATATATCTCCAAGGATTCTGTCGTATATAAAAAAATTACAAATTAAAGTAAAAATTACTAACAGACACCAAATCAACATTACAACAAAAATTCTCTTTACTATTGTCTGCAGACACACCAATGTTCGGTGAGGAAGACGTACGAATGAGGATTACCATTTGACGTGAGAAATTGAATTTCAAAAGGCAGTTATTTTTTAATTCGAATATAACAACTTGACCCTTGCAACAAGTAACCCCGGTCTCCCCTAAATAATACACTCCGAAAGAATTGATAATATTTTAAAATGAGTTTAATATACATGCAATATTGAAAGAAAAGAAAAATTAACCATTTTCCGAAATTGCAGCTTAACAGAATGTAATTACATTTGACATACTAAAGCCGTTCAATACGATATCTCCCAGAACTGAATAGTTTGAATCGCCAAAGCATAGTGTTACAGAATAACAAAAGAAAAAAAAAGCATCCGAAAATGAAATTAGTACTAATAAATAAACAAACAGATAGATAAAATAGAAGGCTCAAAACATATACACAGTTGAATGTTTAAGTGCCGAAACAATCGCAGTAAAGATTCTCACACAAAAGTAAAGACAGTAACTCGTTGAATGAAACCGGGGAGAATGGCGTGTGCATGTTCCAACTTATAGAAAGTGGGTGTATGTAGTATAAGTGAAGCGGTGAACGGTTGGTGTCCAGAACCAAAGCACTTGAGTAAATTGGAGACTATCAAAAGGGCATTTGCTTTGCAAAGATGCAAAACAAAAGAAGCAAAATTGAAAAATTGAGACTCTCTCTTATGGGTTTTTTAAAACCATGGTTAATAAATAATGTGGTTAATAATAAAATTCGTAAGCATTATTTATGGATTCTGTGAAATATTTATCTTGAAACATAAATCTGTTCGATTTAGATATTTTTCAATACGAAAATTAATTTTGGAATTGAATTCAGTGTCTAAGAATTCGACTTCGGGTACGTATGCATTATGTTTGTATGTCATTCTGGAATTTCTAGGGTCACTCCTACAAAATTCTTGGAATGATCGAATATTTCAAGTAAAAAAAAAATATGCAATATATGATATGTGGTCGAGAATGCAAACGGCGAAGGATAGAGTTTTTGTTGGAGTAAATTAAGTAAAACCAAAATATACAATAGATAAAATGTAAAACACAGATTTAATAGAATACAAGTCTAATACATAATAGTTGCATGAATTAAAAGTTGCACGCAGCATGGAAGATACAATAGCAAGTTTGATGCAGTAGGAACAACAAACATTTGTAGTGATTTAAATTAAGTGCTTAAATGCTTGCCTTTCAAATGGCTCCCTCGAAAAGACACCGCAAGTACATGGATGACAAGCCATCGGATAAGTAAGCGGGGTTTAGCTTCTCCTGGAGGTAAAATAATGGTTGGTGTTGAGTTACCCCTCCGGTGATAGTACGCACCTCCTACGGGAGGGGTCGGACGGTGGCCGATGATGGCTACAAGGACTCCGGCCTCAGTAATCGAGCTATTGCAGCGGCTGTCGTAGAATAGTCCCTGGACACCTAGGTAGGGCACAGATAACCCGTTTCTGTTTGAATTTGAAAGGGATACACGCTTTTAATGTTTAGCTTTTCTGAATTTGTATTCCATAACACATGAGCTGTATGCTTTATATTATATATTCTTTTCTTTTATTTAATTTACTGGTAATGATGCTCCATAGAAATCGATTAACGCGTTTGCAACATCATGTTCTATAGGAAAAGTTGTTTGTATTGGCATGTATTATCACACTTAGATGTTTTTTAACTAACCCTGTTTATTTACATTTAGTAAGCTGTTTCTCTGGTTCCTGGAAGGCTCCTTAATAGCTCAACATTTCTGAGTAAAATGAAACATTTTTTAAACTAGTAGATCTTTGATCTTTAGACCTCGCTCTCCTCCCCCAATAAAAAAAATCTAAGATTTTCTCTTCATTGCATTTTTTATTAAACTTAGCACATGTTATTCATTGTGAAGAGAGCATTGTTTTTAAACACACTGGAAACAATATTTGACTCTCGATGAGATACACTGGTGTACAAAAGTTTAACACAATTCTTAAGGTGCGACAAAGTTGGAGTTAATATGGATACAATGGTTCACAATCAGTTGCGGAGAGCCGTGGGGGATACAGTAGTCGGAGCTCATATTTTGCAGTGAAAGTCTCGTCTTGATGGCATTTAGGGGGACGACCAAAAAGTTATGAAGATAAAAAGGGATTTTGACTCATCCCGTTTCACAGAAAGCTGATAATGAGGAGATACTTTAATAAATGTTTTCGTTTGGTATGCATAGTATTTATATGCAAGTTGGTAAAAATAGCACGAATATTCTGGAAAATATAAAGATTACATATAAATCTTGTTTATTGCTGTTTTTCCTGTTTAGTTCCATCTAATTTTGTTTTCCTCTTTTTGTGAAAGGTTCTTCGGCGATTCTACAAAACGGTTAATATTATAATATAAGTCTTCAATTATTTTTAAAATATATTTTGGTAATAAAAGAGTGAGTGACAACGGAACGTTAATATCATGACATAAGAGTTGTAAATAAACATAGATATCGCTTATCGCCGTGTATCGTTATCCGCATTTCGCTAAATAAATGTTATCTATTTTTATAATCTTTTGCTATCTTTCAGTTCTAAATTTATATTTAAACTCATTCACCATCTTAACCATTTCTTTTATGCATTATATGGCGCAGTAGGTAGGGTTTTGTGTATCTAATGAAATTTTCCACTTTTTTTTCAGTAATGTCGCCGATAATCTTTACAATGCGGTCAGATTGAGGCTAGTAAAAGAAGTTTTTTTCCGAGAGAGCGTCTTTTGCGTAAATGTAATCTACTAAAGTTTCGTTCCTCTTCAGTTAACGATCACTTTCATGTGCTAAAAATTCTTGCATTGTAATGCGCCTTTTAAGTTTTGATGCAAGAGCAGCTCTCCATTCATTCCAGACATTATAACGGTAACCTTGAGTTATTTGCCAATTTTTAACTGATCCGGCGAGACTTGAGATAGCATTTGTCAATTTGAGTTCATTTGTCCAGTTTGCTAGAATTGAAATCATATCAAATTCTTTTATCGACTCAGATGCATTATCCATTAAATTTCCTTGAAATATTTGAACTGAATTTGCCATACTTTTAGTTGATGTAATTTGTATTACATTCGGTGAATTTATTTGTCCGTCTAATAACTGTTTCTGGGATTCCATTAACGTAGTAAGAACTGCAGCAATATTTGGATAAATTTGTGAAGACGGTTGCGGAAGTTCGGGATTTTTTAATACTTCAAATTGCATTTGCAGCTGTTGTATTTGGTGCAATAAATCAGCGCTGTTTGGAAATGTTTCAGAATTTTCAAATTGCCTAGGTAATTCATCAGTATCTCCAGCTATTTTACTTCGCTTATCTTTAGGCGGCGTACCGAAGCATTTAAAAAAGATATCAGCAATAAATCACACAGAAAAATTCAATCCTTATATTCGTTATTTAAAAAAATCATCTGCAAAATTTAACTATTAAAGAGGCATCAAATTATAGTAACGTTTTCGACTCACATGATTAAAACCGATCAGATGAAGCAAAAAATAATTTGGTGATAAATATTATAACTTGGCAAATAAATTTTTAACACTTCAAAGGAGGTACAATGCGAAAAGTTATTATTGCTATGAAGATCCGACGATTTATAAGAAGGCGAAATAATTTGGCGAGATCGTTGGCGAGAAACATCTGGAAATTCCATTTAGACTTAGCGATTGCGATGGAATTTTGAAAGTTTCTTTAAATTGCCGGCTACGCCATTATAAAGTTTAAAAGAAATGTTTTAGATGGATAATGAGTCTAAATATCAATTTAGAATTGAAAGACAGCCAAACATTATAAAAATAGATAAGATTTATTTAGCGACAATTCGAAAGGTGATACATAGCGATGAGCGAATAAAGATGTTTACAACCCTGAGCTTATTGTTCTGTTGCCATTTACTATTTTATCACCAAATAAATTCATTAATATAATAATTAAAATAATTATTTTATTACCGATTTCAAATAAATATAAATAAAACATATACACCGTTTTCTATTGGTTCAAGAAATATTTACGCCAAATTGGAAGAAAATCGAACAACGCATTTTGTCGTAATCGCGTAACAAACAAATTTACAAACAGAAAAGTGCTAAATGCTGGAGTTAAAACGTAGACCTCGCTTTGCTCGATCAATTAAACGAATAAAATAAAATTTTTAAAATAAAATTTAAATTTTTCTATGTGAAAATTGATGCATGAAAACATTTTTTGTTTGCTTATAAGGGAACTATTGGTAAGAGTACCCGGGCGGCTAAGAATACACATGAAATTTCACCTCTTTGGAAACACTGCAGAGAATTCCCGCTTAAACTTTTTAGTTGTGTTGCTACTGTGCTATAATGCAAAGTATTACCAATGGTTTTCTGCACTTCGTTTTCTATTTACAAGGAAAAATTCACTTTTCTAATTTTTCGATCAGAGAACGCAAGTTTTTGTTATTAGATTGAGTGAACCAAATATTTAAAAGCGCTTTTCAGATTAAAGCCCAATTGATAGGCAACAAAATGGTGTATCTTGAATTTATCTAGCTCTGGTATTTTGACACCTAGCGGTGGTTTAGTCAAACGGTAATAAGGAAGCCATGAGTTCACAACAATTGTTCACTGGGTACTCATAACGACCCATAAGCTTACGTTAACTTTTAATTCAATCCTTTTCTTGTAAAAGCAATACAAAAATTCTATATAAACGAACAGCTCTGCTGCAATATTTTATTAGAATCCAATAGTGATATTTTACTACGAAATAGTTTAATTTTGACGTGATTCTTTTTTTAAATTTTGGTTGGACAAAATATTATCCTTGGCTATTTCGTTATTTCTCTCAAACTTGAAGTACACCATGATGATTTACAATTTGTCTCAGAAACTCATTTATTATATATTGTCGCCTTATGAAAGGAAAACAGATAGAAAACTCGTCATACAGATATAATTGAAAAAGTTAACAGGAAATTGGAGGGTGTGAGGAGTAAAGAGGCTCTAGAATTGGGGATCAACAAGTGCATCCTGCCAAAATATTGAAAGCTGTAGGTTAATAGGTTTACTTTCCATTATCCTTTCTGCGCTGTATCATCTTATAAACGACGCCTACGCGTACAGAAAATACTATTTGCAGTAAAATTAATTTTAGCACTACTTCAATTTTATAGCTCACATGGCAAAAGTAAAAGATCATATATACCAGAAAAATAGGAGACTTTTGTTCAAATCAGAAATCATGACACCTTCGCCTTTTAAATCTTAATGGAAGAAAATGAAAACGATAAAAAGAAAAAGACAGAATCTCTTTAAAATATCTGGAAAGGGAAATTAGAGGATAATTTAAAAACAAGATACAAAATGGATAGAAAGGAGTGACATTGTGTTATGACGACAAACCACCATCATCGAGTTAAGTGCAGCTCGAGTTTGCATTGATGATGCCACTGTAATTTTTCACTAAAGATTTGAGAATTCCTACCATGAAATCTAGATTCAATGTGGATTGTGCAAAGAGTGGTGGGACGAACTTTAAAGTGCCTCCTATATAGTATTTGTATTATATACTTATTGTCAGACCAGGTACGCTGCTTACTCTTGGACACCATAGTTGCGTACTCTTACATTCCAGGTCTTCCAAGAGTATGCAATTGTCATTTTGTAAAATTTTTTTCTCTTGCTTAAATAATGATAAGAGACAGAATCCTGACACATAGATTTGTTGATTCATAGCACTGGTGAACACTAAGTTTTTGCCAAAGATATTCCGTTGGTTTTAGGGTGATTCCGTGGTGCTGATTTCGAAACCGGCATTCATGCTGTCAGAGGCCATTTTTTGTGGCTCTAGTTTTCGAGATAAAGTGAAAATTATATTTCAGTGGTAATTTGTACACACCACTCAAATCGCATTGAAACTGTCTCAAACATAAATCAATAATACAATTAAATCGATGCAATAAATCAGCTTAATCCTAAAGAGTAAACCATACATAAATCACTATGTAGAAATCATATTAAATATGTGCCAAATGTAAGTTAAAGAATAAAACGTTAAAAAATAATAAGGAATGAAATAAGGAAATGAATTTCAACAAATAAAATAGATGTTTCAAAATGATATGGTAAAAATGCACGATGATGTTGCTTTAAGTCCAGGGCTGAAGTGGAGGAAGCTCATAAATTGCTTGATATCCGGTATAAACTCAAGATATGCCATCTCTATAACTGAAAGAACAGACCTATTCCACATTACTTGGTTTTTCGATTCTATAACTTCTATTTTATACTTTTCAACAATATTGAGTCTTATGCATGTTTATTCGTTCTTATAAAAGTTACTGTTTTGTTAATACAAGAAATAACTATAAACTGTTAATGTAGACCTGTAATCAGCATATATATGTAGTTACGAATAGGATTATATCAATAGTATTTATCTGATTTCACTAAAATTTACCATTTAGTTCTACATGCAATTGATCAAAAGTGAAAATAATTTTAATTTTGAAAACAAATGCATATTTTAATTAGATGATGGGAAATAGAAGGTTACATTTTAGAAGTTTTTTACCAAAAAATAGTGAGCATTTAAATCGCTGAAAAAAGAAATAGGGTGTTTTTTGATAGAATCTTCAACGCTTGAAAGGGGAAGAATAAACAGAAACATGATATAATATTTTCGAAAGTTTGGAAAGTAATTGGAATATTTAATTATCTACTTGCACCCAACTGACTTTTTGGGTATCATTAATTGTCTAATCTGACAAAAGCTAAAGAATTGTTGAAATCCAATAGAAATTCCGTTGAAAAACATTTGAATACAAGTTATGGTTTTACTATCCAGCTACATATAGTTATGTGCAAAAATAGAAAAATATACACTTTCTATTACAAAAAATAAATTTATTTATATCTCAAATATATTAATTTTAT
>BGPR01036044.1:0-15698 GCA_013235015.1 Araneus ventricosus
AATGCATATAAATGTTCCAAAAGAAATACAAACATCTACATAGTGCAATTTAAACTATGATCTATACTTATAAAAGGCAATGTTTGTGAGCGTGTGCGCAATGTCCAGACGAATCTATCGCACTTACAGTCATGAAATTTGGCACACAGGTAGTCCCGATGGTGACTCAATGCACCTCGAAGCCTGAATTTAAAAATTTTATCTAGAAAATTTTTTATTTAATGTTTGGGATGAAACAGATTAGGATTAGAGAAAGCTTCAAAACTTGTGTTTGTAAGGAAACAAATGAACAGCTGAGTGTAAAATTCTCCAGTATTCTAACATACAATAATATATCTATAATCAAGAAATTAAAATTTTTATTATATTGTTAATTTTTTCCTTAATAAAATTGTCTTATATTTCAAAAGTATATTATTTTTATATTTTAGTTCACAAATATTTTTTAAATGTTTGTTACATTTTTTAACTCAATTTTTTAAATTTGTTTTTTTTTAAAAAGAAAGTACAGCTTAATGCCTGGTATGTTGTTATATATATATAATTCTATGACTGTAGGGCTCATTGTCTAATATACAAATGTTAAATATATATATAGTTTTTAAAAAAATCATTAAAATAAAAAAAAATCTTGATTTAAATAAAAAAAATCCGATTTAAATCAAATAAATCGATTTTTTTGAAAAAAATAAAAAAAATCAACAACCCTGCTATTTAATGTACATTACTATAAATCTGCCTTTAATACTGTACCCCAAATTAAATAACCCAAAGACCATTCAGTTATGTAATTGCCTAACAAATTTGTGTTCAATCTCTATGCATCTAACTGAAAGATAAATATAAAAATCAGGGTTGCAGTGATTTAAATCAGTTGATTAAAATCACTGATTTAAATCAACTGATTTTTTAAAAAAAATCACTGATTTAAATCACTTTATCTTAAATATCAAGTTAATCTGCTTTAATGAAATAAAATTGTTCATGTATCATTAAATAGTGATTTTAAAGTATTTTTAAATGTATATTTAAAGAAAGAATATATAGAACATAAAGAAATATTTTATTGAATTGATGTAACTAGAGTACTTTCCATATCTTTATTTTTGAGAACACAAGCAAATTAGATTTTAACCGTTTGCGGCGCAAGGCAATAATTTTTTGGGAATATGATGAGAAAACATTATGAATGGGTTTAAAGTTTTTTAAAAAACTTACTTCATTCTGAGGGAGGGTCGTCCCCCTTTCGGGTCACCCCCCCCCCTTTAGATACAGCCACCTTGATACACTCAAAAATTATTGTTGAATCTTACAGAAAATTATAAATTAAAACTTCAAGAATATTGGAGCAAAATTCTCGAGTAACTTTGCTAAAATTGTTAAACGTCCAGAACTGAAAAATTTCTTATCTCAGAGTCCAGGAATTTTCCCAAACTTTGTCTCTAATAATTCCTATTCTAAAACAAAATTTCAAAAGACTGCTATATACATTCTAAAAGGAGTACTATTAGCCCAATCCTAAACCTATTATTTTCAAATATAGTTGAATTTAACGGTTGAGAAGCGAGTGAAATTAGGTGTGCCATTAACTGGCACACTTCGCTGCACAGGGTTAAAAAAATATCTAATGAGCAACACAATAAAATGCAAAGTACGAGATGCCCCTTTTTTTATAAAATAAAATAAATGTTATGAAAGGATCTGGCATAAAGAAAGAACATAGTAAAATGCAGTGAGTTTCTTTTAATACTGGAGAAAACTAAATAGTGTTGGGGACAACAAAGTTTTATACTGCAATAATGTTCAAATGTACAAAAAATGATAATTAAGTAATGCATAAATGTTCCAAAAGAAATACAAACATCTACATAGTAATTTAAACTAAGATCTATACTTATAAAAGGCAATGTTTTGTGAGCTGCAGCAATGTCCAGATCTAATCTATCGCGACTTACAGTCGGAAATTTGGCACAGGTAGTCCTGATGGTGACTCAATGCCCTCAAAGCATGAATTTAAAAATTATTATGTGAGAAAATTTTTATTTTAATGTTTGGGTGAAACAGATTAGGATTAGAGAAAGCTTCAAATGTGTTTGAAAATGAACAAATGAAACGTAATGTAAATTCTCCAGTATTCTGACATACAATAATATATCTATAATCAAGAAATGACAATTTTTATTATATTGTTAATTTTTTTCCAATAAATATTTATTTCTTATATTTCCACTTTTTAAAATACATGACCTGTTTATAATAAGTTGTTATATATATATAATTCTATGACTGTAGGCCTTTGTCTAATATACAAATGTTAAATATATATGTAGTTTTAAAAAAATCATTAAAAATCAAAAAATCTTGATTTAAATCAAAAAATCAGATTTAAATCAAATAAATCGATTTTTTTGAAAAAAATCAAAAAAATCGACAACCCTGATAAAAATACATATGAATATAATTGAAAAGAAAGAACTGTATACAAGCAATATAATATTACAAAAGAAATTAATTAATAATGAGGTAGCAAGAAACACAGGGCTGTCTTAACAAATTTGAGAGCCCTGGAAAAAAGTATTTTGTTGCCCCATGAGAACAGTAACTAGAAATTTGAGAACCTATGGCCCAACAAGAATACTTACCTAATAAACTAATTGAAGAGTGAAAAAAATCAACTGTTCTCTGACTAACACATTATAAGACTGCAAATCAAAATAAGATTTTACAACCCATCTTCCATAATGTAAGCAACTTCTATAACCAGCTTAATTTAGGATTATCACACAAATTGCTTCTATACGATTTTTTTTCTGAATGAATTTGCATGCTTAAGTAACATTACAAAATCGATTACTGTCTAGTAAAAAGCCCTCATCATATTTTTACTTTTAGCATATTTAAAATTAAATACATTTTTTAGGTTTAAAATTGAAATAAAATCAGTATAGTAAATTTCTAGGCACCTTTGGATCAGTGGCACATCTGGGCTAAAGCCCAATTAGCCCATTGGATAAGGTGGCCATGAAGAAATGCATGATTGAAAACACAATTCTTATTTTCTTAAGTAGATCAAGCACTTTATATTTATTGAATAGCTTCATAAGGTAACTTAGAATTTGTAAAAACCTTTATATCTTTCTGAATATACATGCTACTTTTACGAAAATTCCATGCAAGTATTGCGAACAGCAAACAAAATCATTTATGAATGTTATATATCATAATAAGCTTCCGATTCAATGGGGTGCGCCTAAATCATTTTCTTCATCAAGTTCTGCTAATTCCTCTATATTCTTTTCAAAGTAAAATTAGAGTTCATGAAAATTCTTTACATGATCAAAGTATAAAGAAGGGTACTTCGTCGACCATTTCTGGAGAAATTCAAATAAATATGTAAATTCGAAAGTATCCGGAAACTTTTCATCATAAAGTGCACTTCCGAAAATAATCAAGATATTCATGTTAATATATTCTGAGCACAATTATCATTGAAAGAAATTTTTTTTTGAAATGAAGAAAATCCTCCATTTTTACATGAGAGCCACGGAAAAGCTTTAAGGTGTATATTTTTTTAGATTTTTCTTTCTGTAGTGAACTAACATTTGACCATTTAAGCAAGACTTTTGGGGAAACAGCTTTACCACATGTATTGTATCCATGAGCCTTCTATTTCATTTCACTAGGTAAATGCTGTTGCAAATGGCACTTCTGCATTATTATTTTCATCCATATTTAACACGAATAAAGCTTCTTATTTGTATGAATAAATGAATGCAATTTCAAGCTACTATTACAAGAGAATTCTTTAAAACAAACTTTACAAACGTAAGGTTTTTTTCAGAATACTTCTGCAAGTGGAATTTCAATGTACTACTTTGAGTGAATGCTTTACTACACACTTCACAAATATAAGGTTTTTCTTCAGAATGAGTACGTAAATGTCACTCAAACTAAATTACTGTCTCTTTAAATTACTATTATCACTGAATCCTTTACTGCACACATTAAAACAATAAGGTTTTTCTTTAGAATGTATGAGTAAATGAGATTTTAAATGATTACTTTGATTGAATGCCTTACTGCAAACTTTACAAACGTAATATTTTTCTTCAGAATGAGTGAGTACATGGGATATTAAATTACCACTTTGAGTAAATGTTTTACTACACACTTCACATACGTAAAGTTATTGAAAATGTGTTTTTCAATAACTTCTATGAGTGAATGTTTTACAACGTACCTCACAAGCATAATGTTTTCTTCAAAACAAGTGAGTAAATCGGATTTTAAACTAATTCTTCAAGCAAATTCTTTACTGCACACTTGACACGCATAAGATTTTTCTTTTGTATGAATGCCTAAATGTGTCTTTAAAGAATGACTATTAATTATTGAATTCTTTACTGCACACATCACAGGCATACAGTTTTTCTTTTGTATGAGTGAGAAAGTGTGATTTTAAACACGCAGCATCTGTGAATGATATCCCACAGACATTGAAAATCAAACGGTTTCTCCTTTGTGTGCATAAGGATAAGGGCATTGTATCTAAATTTTAAAATTTTGTTGTCTAACCTCTTTAATCCCCAGTATTCTAAAGTGGCTATGAAATGTTTGCCTCCCCCCATAACTCCGAATTGACACTACTAGTTAAAACATATATAATTTATGGTAATAAAAGTTAACATTCTTCTAGGGCTTTAAATGTGAAAATCAGTTCCTCAAATTTATGCTGCAAAAAACTGTTACTATGAAAGCCAGGAAAAGAATATTTTAAAACTTAAATATCCCACACAGAACCGTAAATATAATACAGCACAGCAAAATTATGATTATTCGTTGCAATATTATTAATACTCAAGGTATTACTAATATTCACTCACAAAAATTTGATGGATACTCTTGACAGAAAAGCTGTTAAGATGAAGGTTCAGCAGCTTGTGTGTGTAAAAAAAAAAAAAAAGGAAAATACATTAGAATCGATAATTTATTAGTCATATAATCATGGAATATTTAAGTAGAAAAAAAAATTATCTCTAATGTGTAACAGTAAGTTTACTTTTTAAATACAAATCCCCCACATTTATATGTAAGCTGATGTTTTCTTATTTGAAGAAGACAGGATGCATTATGGCATGTTATATCAACTTAAAAAAGCCTCTAATTCAGTTTACAATGATTTCTGAGGCAGGTGAATGTATTTATATAGTCAAAAGAAGTATGGAAATCACAGTGCAGTCAACTTAAATGCTGAACAACTGTAAAGGTAAAACATAATTTATGACTTATATATAAATATCATACACCAAACTTGATACACAAAGTTTTTAATATAAAAAAATAAGTAATTACATCTATGTTCAACTGAAGCTTGCAGGAAACTTTACATCATGTATTAACAATGGAAATAAAACTAACTTTTGATAAATGCAGTTCTCCAGAGATTTGCGGCATCAACTATTTAAACTAAAGGAAGTTTCATGAGCTTATTTTTATTGTATAAAAATGGTTATTTTTTATTAAAACTGCCATAAAAATGAATACTTTAAAAATCAAAATTATAGTGGAATTTACTGTATCTATTGGTATAAAAAGAACCAATCTATTGGTATAAAAAACAGTTTACAGCATGCATTTTCAGATAACAGAATCAATAAGAGCTATCGTTCTATTAACCAAGTGATTTTCACATTTTTAGCTTATATTTTCACAAACTTTTTTGTGCTATTGCAAAATGCTGAAAAAATTATAGAAAGGGACAATTTTTAATTATTGAAAATTTCATAAAAATAACACAATATCACAGTATATTTTAATAATAAACTGCAACATTGTTACCAGTTGAAAAGTAATATAAATACTTCAAAGTAATGTTTAGGAATCAATGAAAAATTCACCATTTGTTAGACAGTTTGATATATCAAAAAATCAGCATACAAGTGTTGAGCAAAAGAAGAAAAAAATAAATTTATATGCTATTTCAAGCATATAACTGAGCATCATAGAACATGACACTCAATATAAAATTTAAAAAAAGAATTATATTTGTAATACAAACAAAGTGTTAAAGACATAGGTTAAGAGACAGTAAAATTAAGGAATTAAAAATCAGTTTTTAACCCATGACTTCTAAGCATTTGTACCTCACAATCATATAAAACATAACTATTGCATATCATCTAACACCTACATTGCTACTTAGTTAGATGCTGATTTATTTACTACTTGCCACAAAAAATCATGGATGAAAACATGAGGTTTCAACCACAAGGCTGAAATTCTAGGGAAGAAAGGAGGTTACAACAGATATTTATAAGGATGATAGCATATCTTGTATTCTGTCATAAATCTTCACTCATACAAAGAGTTTGTGTCTTAAAAAATATCTAGAAACCCTTAACACATATGATACCTTAGCTGACAGTTTACCAATGTATAAAGTTTGCATACATAATAGTAAATAATTAGAAATACTACAGCTGCCATAAATACAGCTTGAAATTAAGCTAAGTAAATATTGATATATATAGCAAAAATTCATTTTCTAATTCTCCCTTGATTTACTAATAATTTGCAGTAAAATAAAATAAAAAAATACCAAACTATTTAATGCTATTAATAATTGATCTAAATTACTATAAAATACAAAATTTTCAGTATTACTTTAAAAAAGAATGAATAAGAATAGAGTAGAATTTATATATTTTTGCAATATATTTTGTTGTTACATCCCTCCATTGATTGATATTTGAAATATTAAGAAAAACATCAAGATGTTAATATTTTTTCAAATATACAAAAAAAATCATACATTACAATTTTTTTTATTCAAAATTTGAGAAATATTTTATTTTAAATTCAAAAGTGAAATGCTTTCAAAAAGTGGGTAATCAATCACTGAATATTCAGGATTAAACTTGGCAGAATGCCAAATATTCAGCAAAATCATGATTCATTACAATACTGCTATTTATAATAATCTATATCCTATAATCTATCATCAAACCTAGACTGATATAAATTGTTTAAGTCTCTAAAAAAAATGTCTAAATACTCATTAACACGTAATATCTCACTGGGTACTTTGTTGACATTATATCAATACCCCTGTGGAAGAAAATTATTATACTTTTTGCAACAAACTTTATTAAGACCAAAATATTTCTGAAAGAATGTTCTGTGAATAAAGAATTTACAAATGGACAAATCTAAGAGTTATTCATAAATAAAGAAAAATATTTAGTTGAACAAATTCAATTTTATACAGTGTTTAAATAAAACACATATATACACACAAAAAAAAATTAAAACACAATATTCATCTTAAATATGATGCAAACTAATGCATTGCTTTTATTTTGTACTAGTGAACAGTGCCATTCATCATTTGAAGCAAGGTAAACATTAAGCTTCATTATTCAATCGGTTTACAACTGCAAATGTAACAAATTTCCCTAGCTTTTTGTTTCTATGAATGCTTGAATAAAATGCAGAGAATAATTTGTCCCATTCATTAGATTTAAAGCTGCTTTTAAACACTTCCTAGTATTTTTACAACCAGAAGGTGGTCTATTTATTTTAATAAAAGTTCTCTTATCATTTGTTCCTATATCACCTTCATTTCCATCTTCAGATCTCAATCTCTGCTTATTCACCTGGTCAATGACAGAACCCTATGGCTCACATATTGCTTCAGAAATTGGCGCAGTAAGTGTTGAAAGCAAAAAAATTCTTGACTGGTGGCATTTTACTGCTTACCTCATAGAAAGCTGTTTTGTAAAGCAACTTTTGTGAACAGATATAACCAGCACAAATATAGTTATATAATTTTGAAAACACCCATTCATTAAAAATGGTCAATTAGAACCAACAAGTGCATCTTTGTCTTTAGTAATAAAAGATATTTCACCTAACATTGCATTGAACCTTGTCTTCATTTAAACCTTTTACTGTGTTAGCTTCAAGTATATTTGCAGTACTTTGTGGATGCTATAATAAATCATTATTAAATAAAAAGTTTATATTTTTTTCAACTCCAAAAGTAGTCACTTTACTCTTGCATTCATTTTCTGAGAAATGTGAATATAGTTGCTTAATAAGTGATGCAGTGCACTTAGCTAAATCTCTTACATTAATTCTCAAAATTGCAGTTTTGTTGATTGAATTGTGCAAGGGTTAACTGCACACTTTCCCTTCTATCTGATCCAGAATGTTGGAAAGTGATTCATAGTCTGCAGAAAACTTAACTAGTTCAATGGAAGGATCTCTGCGCTTTTGCATGAATATGTCAATTCTACCAATATAATTTGTTTTCAAAATGAAAATCTTTCTGTGGAAAACCTCTGCCATTCTGCGACATTATCGCCAAGATTCTGTCACATTGAAATTAAGGAATGTAAGGTTAATGTGGAGTTAACAATACCCACTTACTTACTTCCTTTTAGGATTGCCAACTCTTTGCTGCCAAGAACGGAGATGGCAGAACATTCGTTTTGGTTGCGCAATAATATTTTTAACGAGTGTCATGAGCGGAAATTAATCTTTTCATCGATGTTTTGAACATCACGCTATATTGCGCTTCGTTTCGATTGGACCGTTTTGTTCATCTCTTCGATGTGATTCGTCAATTTATTTGAATTTCAATAAAACTTCATTTCGAATTCTTCAATTTGAATATCGGTTCAGTACTGTATATGTTATTCTGTGTGTTTCGTTTCTCAATGAATAAGCGAAGCTACGAGTATTCCTTTATGGTGAAAGAGAAATTGCTGATGTTCTTTTAAGTTAAAAAAATCTGCCCGGTACAAGCTTGAAACGTCGCAGGCACTGCGTGCGGAAATTCTCATTTTTGTAAATTTTTTAAAAACCTAGATTCCTAACATTCAATGAAAAAGCGAAGCTAATAGTTTCCTGCTATGCTGAAAGCGAAGTGCTGATGTTTTTACAAGTTAAAAAAATTTGACCGGTACACAATTTAAATGCTGCAGGCATTCAGTGCTCAATCTCTTCTTTTCAGGTGAGGCATGCACAAGAGAGCAATACAAAGCACACTGCACATCCAAAACAGTATTTGGTGACGGCACATGAAATTGCACCAAGAAAAATTGGTGAGATACGGGTGGGTACTGTAAACTCCATATTTTACCGAATGAAAATTATATACTTTCACACAATTTTGTAATTGAATTTTTTTATTTAAGATATTATTTTCACTATCTCAAGTACATAAATTATGATTGCATATTATATCATACACCAAAGGAGACTTGTAAATTTTCATAGAAAAATAACAACAGCCAGATAAAAAAGATTAATTCTGAATACAATATTATGTGTAAAGAATTGATGAATAATATAGTTAAATAACTGATACAATCAGTAATACTTTGTGTTTACTCTGTATAGAAAAAAACATTTGCATTCCAATAAACTTCCACCTAGAGAAGAATGCAAGTACATTTTCGATTACAGAAATTTGCTACATTAAGCAATGTTTATTTCTGAAAATCAACATATCATACAATAAACAACTTTCAATTCAATTCTTAAATTTAAATGTGCCTTTTTTAAAAAAAAACTTTTCATCACTCTAAAAAGTAATAACAGTTTCAACTAGTTTTCAATAAAAAATGGTGTTATGAAATTAGTTTCCTATAAAAAAAAGGGGGGGGGGCAATTTTAATACAAAATGTAAGCTTCACATTAATCACCAATTTACCTCTTTAACAAAATCAAACTTTATAAAAGATTATGTACTCAAATATTTATTATAACAACATCAGAAAGCATTCTTTTATCCTATAATAATGAAATTTAAGCAATTATTTCTAACAAAAAATCAATGCATCACAGTTTATAGGACAACTATTCTGTCATAATATAAAACTATATATCCAGAGGTGGGGAAGCTTTTTGCAGTGAAAAGCCTCATTAAAAACCTCAGTTGTGCAAATAGCTGCAGAATCTTGAGGGCTATTGTTCTGCACTTATTATTATATTACAGACAATTACATATTGAAATGCAAATGGTAAGTAACAGGCAAGGCCACATAAGAAACTCAAGAAGGGTACATTAAGACCGCAGGTTCCAATCCCTGCTATATTTTATTAGTAAATACCATTTTGAACAATTAGATAAAAAACATTTTAAAATTTCAGTGTCCAAGTTTATTATAAAAAAATCGTATTCTCATAGTTTTTTTTTTTTTTTTAATATTCTGTATTCCTGGAAAAAAAACTTGAACTTTATAAAATTAAAGCAAGCAAATAAAACCATGACAAATTAATGAATAAGAGAAAATATATTTCTAAAATTTAACTTTAAGTTATAAAAATAAAAAGTGCAAAACCAACCGTTACCAGTTGAAGATACAATTCAATGATCACAGCTCTTATTCAAAACGGACATAAGAAACTACGTTTTTCATTTAGACATGCACAACACAATAATTTACAACCATTGAAGCAAAATAAATAACAGCAGATTTCTTCCCTTAATACACTCTCTAATATTTTTCCACTAAAATAAAAAAATGTTATTCAGAAAGTACATAATTAAACTGATTTACCAACAAGTTGTTTTAAATATTACTCACCGTAAAAATAGAATAAGACCCAGTAAAATGATTTAATTTCAATTTATTTTATTCATGAAGCATTCACCGAGCTTTCTGGATAAAATTTCACATAATTTATGATTTAAAATTTAATTTATTTCGCTGATACTAAACTGTAAACACTCCAATCACAGGAACGAAAAGAAACCAAAACTCAAATCAAGCGGAGACAACAACCGAGAAGATATGTAAAAGTTGCAGTTAAGAAACATGATGATTCGAAAAATATAAAATTTAATCAAATTTAGGCAAGTAGCACAGTGATCGAGCCAGTGGCGAATCCGGGGGGGGGGCTATCGGGCTACAGTCCCCCCCCAGAGCTAAGCCAGAATTCTTGATTTAATTTAACATCATTTTAACTGTTTTTTCTTAATTTCTCTCTTTAAAAAAATAACAGAAACGTTTCAACATTGCTTTCTGGCTTGAAAGGTTCGAAAATTTTGCTACTTTTGTAGTCACTTGGTACTTGTAGCATTGACGCTGTCTCAGAGGAAAGATAACTAGAGAAATCAGCCGAACTAGTTTTTGGGGACAAGATAAAGTCACGTGAGTCTTGGCAGAAACCTCCCCTTTCCGTTCGACAGTTGTATTGATTTGTATAGCCGGCATTTAAATCCAATGAAGTTCTGATTGTTTAACTACAGAAATATAATGGTTGTGAGTTGTTGTGCCTTTGGGTGCACTGAGAGAGCAGTCAAAGGAGGTCCTGTTACCTTTCACTGGTATGTATAAATTTTTTGTTGCGTTTTTTTTTAATATAAAAGAGGTTTATTAAGATGTCGTCATATGTATGATACAGTTTATTCATAAAACTAGAAACATTCACCTCTAAACAGCCCGAATATATGCAATAATAAATCTCAGTATCATTGTATATTAATAATTCAAACATTTATTGAATAATTATTTCTCCGAGTTTGATTAATTTGCATTTTTACGAAACCTATAGCATTTCTCTATTTGGCGATGTAGTTTGTCGCCAAACGAAATGTTTGTTTTGGTTTCATTAAACAGTAACTGTCAATGTAGTTTGATTTATTTCAGATTTTAATTGCATTAGGCATTTTTTTGTAAAGAGTTGCTTGAACTAAAATTAAATGCAATGTTTTAGCTAATTAAAAAAATATATGTAATGTTGAAATTTTATTTTTAATTTTAAGTTTCTACAGTTTTAGAATAGAAAATTTAATGACATTTGTTTTTTTTTCCTTTTAGTCATATATATTTAGAAACAAAGTTAATAATGACATACTCTGCTGTAAAGTATAAAACTTATTAAAATCATAAATTTATGTTTAAGAAATAATGATAAATCGCAAATAAAATTGCTGGAATAAATATAATATTTTTTGACATTCTACAACTTAAAAAATATATGTGTCTGTATCATTTACTTATTTATTTACTAAGCTTTTAAATTTTTCATGTTTCAGGTGGTTATGTATATTTTTACTTGAAGTGTTTCTCTGTTATTAAAATAAAAATAAAATATATACAGTATTTTACTAAATTTATTCCATTTCGTTTTTTCCTTCTTCCTTTTTTTATGCATGCCTGTAACTTATGGGACATTTTTGAAAGTTTTTACCATTACAATAAAGCATTAATTTACTTTCTATCATTGCTTATTTTATTCAATTTTGTTGTAGCTTTCCAAAGGATGAAGAAAGAAGAAAAATTTGGGAGATAAAAATACGCAGAGAAAACTTTAAAGCCACTAAATCGTCCAGATTGTGTTCTAAACATTTTTCTCCAGACAGTTTTGACAGAGAGAAATTTGGTGGAACATGGTTGAAAAAAACTGCTGTGCCAACTGTTTTTAATTTTGACAAACAATTTGTTGAAAGGAAAATTACACGCAAACCATTAGTCAGGAAAACACCAGAACCTGAACCTGTTATTGAACAAGGTAAATCCAAAAATTATAATTTGATATAGTTTGAAGTTTTTTTGGATATGTCACAAAAATGTGTTTTTGTTGTAAATCTTATCAAAATGTTCTTAATCATCTGTCATTAGATAAGCATTTTGTCATAATCTTCTGAATTTTAATATTAATAAATTATAACCAGAGAAAGCTTTTAGTGCTTGCAAAGTTTCTCGTACAAATATATGATCCATGGTATTTTAATATTATTCAGATTTTAAAATATTTCTTGTATAATGGGCATTTTCTAAAAAGTCCAATTAAAATTCCATCCTATATATACAAATAAAATGTCGTATATTGTCTCTGGTTTCAACATTATTTACCACAAAATTATTTTTACTGTCTTTGGAAAAAAAAGCATATTTTTCTCATACTTAAAAGAAAATATTTAATATTTATATGTATTAAGGTATCCGCTACTTCACTAAAGCATAGTGAAACTATTTTGCAATATAATCATAAATTATTTATAAGCATGTGCTTTAAAGTTATGTATGCTCATTTGTACTAACATTTTGAAAAATCTGTGCCACATCTTCTGTCATTGTCCTCATTCTTTTATAAAGTATTAGTGGGAGTTATTACATAATATTATGTCAAAATACTTATATTATCATTTGAAAAGTGATCTAGTGATTTAATAGTAGTAATAACAAATAATATATTGATAAGTAAGCAAATAAATTCAAATACAGTAAGTTTTCATTTATATTTGTGCAGTTTTACATGAAAATTAAGTTTCCTCTAATAAGTACTTAATGCATGTTATTCACTTTCCCCTTCACATAACTCTTCCACTTCAGGGATGTACGTTTTTGTGTTTGTGAACATTAATACTATGAGCGTACATCTATGTGCACAAGTCTATATATTCATCTAGCTAATCTGGTATTCATCTAGCAATATTAGTTGCTGGTAATGACTAAACACATTATAGTGTCTATCAGACTTTTGCTGTGGTTTTTACCATGTCTTGGTAGAAAGCATTTTTTTCTAATAAAAGACCAATCCTGGATTCACTCTAAGGGGAAATCTCAACTTTTAATGACCTATCCTTTATTTGTTAATCTAATAAAATCTTTCTCTATCTAAATACGAATATGCGTGTATGGTTTTATCTGTGTGGACATTTTCTTCATCTCTGAAGATATGTCTCTCGTGATGCTTTTCATGTATCCACCCTTAATTAAATGAATTATTAATTCTCTTTTTTCAGCTACTAGAAAACGCAAGCATTACCTTGGTGATTTTGATGATGATGATATGAATTCACCAACAAAGGCACGCAAATTACTTTCTATTGCTCAGAGTCAACAGAAAAAATGGAAAATGAAAATAAAAAATGCGGAGAGAAAAACCAAGAGGTTGGAAAAGAAACTCTTTACATTGACAGAAATGCTATCGGATCTTAAGAAGAAACGTCTGGCGACAGAACCAGCTGCTAATGTTTTAAAGGTATAGTTTTCTTTCCCCTTTTTTCTATTCTTTTTTTAAAATTCCTGATTTGATATAAAATTGTGACAATGTCTAAAATGGAAATGCCAAATTATAAAATGAAAGTTACAAGAAACCCTTGTGAATCTGCATAAAAATTGTCTATTTCCAAGCAGGGTTGGCATGAGTTATGTCACTTGATTTAAATTAGATTTAAATCACTGATTTTTTTAAAAAAAACAAAATTGATTTAAAACAAAAATTTATGTATATATTTCTACATTCCGGTTCTTTTAATTGTGCGGGTCCTATAGATCTGAACCTCGGATTAGAATCCCAGTCAGAACTTGAACCTGTATAATATTATTTGCGAGCAGTCCACCTGCAACTTTTATCTTTGTACATGTTTATCTATTTTATATATATATATATATATATATATATATATATATATATATATAAACTGTAACTACATCCATGTTTATTTTTGTATATAATTGTAAATGCATGTATTGATATTCAGCATCATTCAACCAACCAGCCCCCTAATTAAATACACAAAAAAATGTAAAATTTGCTATTATGCTTAATATGTGAATATAATTTAATGACATTATTTTTCTTAAAATTTATTTTTAATAAGGAATTGTAGTTTTAAAAGTTTAATTTCATTGTCATTTTTTAAAAGTCTTTTGAAATAACTAAATCTTGGTTTTCAACATTTAAATCTTTTTTTTCCAGACAATGTTTGATGGACCAGCTTTAGAGATGTTACTTAGAGCATCTGGTCTTAAAAAGGGAAAGTATGCTCCAGAATTGAGAAGTTTTGCTTTGACACTACACTTTTATTCTAAGAAAGCCTATGTGTATGTGAGGAAAGTTTTCAAAACTTGTTTGCCCCATACATCAACAGTAAAAAAATGGTATCAAGTAGTTGACGGATCACCTGGATTTACCAAGGAAGCTCTTGAAGTGTTAAAATGCAAAGCTGTGGAAGCTTCTCAACGAAACAGACAACTTGTGTGTTGTCTTATTATAGACGAAATGTCAATTCGAAGACAAACCGAATTAGATAATGGCAAATTATGTGGATACGTCGACTATGGAACTGACTTGGAAAGTCCTGAACTACCAATTGCTAACAGTGCATTAACATTTATGGTTAATGCAGTGAATGGAAATTGGAAAATTCCAATTGCATATTTTCTAATTGACGGATTGAATGCTATCGAGCGAACAAATTTAATTAAGATAGCTTTAGAATGTTTGCATGAAACCGGAATCAAAGTGGTTGCATTAACTTTTGATGGCCTACTTTGCAACTTTAAAGTTGGTAATGAATTGGGAGCAAGTGTAACGTCTTGCAGTTATGCTTAAAAGAACATTGCAGCTATGTTTAATTTTAACATAATTTATTTAGAATTCTTCTGGAGTAAATATAGAGTTATATACAAATATAATAATTCTAGATTAATAACAAATTAAGCCCCAAGGCGGGGTGTCCATTCACTGATCAGAAAATAATTAGCGGGTTTCGCTAAACTGTCCAAATCGGACCTTCGTTGAATGCGACCACCAGTTTGGCTGTCGGGATCTCATCTCTCTGTAGTTTCTCCGTCCAGATCTTATATCGCAACCGACAAGACAAAACCATTTGTGCTCTCACGGGAACACACTTGGCAGCACAAAAGCCACCTGTTTTGGAATGTTGCCTAGGG
>BGPR01036046.1:0-15697 GCA_013235015.1 Araneus ventricosus
GGGCCTCCTCTTCTAATAATAACGCTTCCATTTTTTAACCACGTCTGATTCTCAATGATCAGATGGGTTTACCGTCGAAATGCCGAATATGCAGCGCCACCTGGCAGCGAAGATTCGCTAAACGCTCCGTGTGAACACCACCGACACGTTTTCAGCTCTGAGCCGAATTCGCCGTAATCAACCCGTGTGTCCGTACCCTAAATTGTTATTTAATTTCTTATATTGTTGCGACATAAGGCATATAAGGTCGCATTCTTAAATTTTTCAAATATTTGTTTTATTTCTGGATATAAGAAACATACTAATTAATCAATCCAAAATCCAGGGTAATTAAATCAACCGAACAAAAAATATTTTTAATAGTGCTAAACTATTGACGAAAACGGCTATATGAGCGATTTTTTTTTAATTATAAATAATATGATAGCAGCTTTAGGGAACTGTAAACTTGGATTTTTAATATGATTTTGCAATTAATAATTCAAAATATCTTTGACATCAAAAATAATTCTTGAAATTAATAAAGAGATAATTCAAGAACTCGCGAGACAAACATCGTAGTAAAAAAGTTGTATTTGTATTTTATGTGTGGCATTTGATATTATATCTAAAATAAACCTTCATGCCATATTTTTTGCAATACTTTACAAAAAATATGGCTTTCAAAATTAAATGTCTTTTTCATAACGTAGATTTTTGGAAAACATTTTCCATCATTAAAATAAAAATAGTATTGTTGAAATTCAAAATGTGTTAACTCTAAAAAAGCACAATGTTTTTTCAGTCTCATAACTTGCTTGTCTATACTAGAGCTAAAGAAATACATTATTCTCGATAATTTCTTTTTTAGTGGTAGTTAGTTTCAAATGTAAAATTTAAATTTCTTTACACATTTCAAATGGATCCTTCTTAAACACAAGTTTTTGAATTCTAGATACCCTTTTGTCTAAATAAAGAACATTCTTTTCTTTCTGAAAATATTTCGATAAAAGATTTTAACTATGACAAAGTGTTGTCTGAAGATAGAAGAAATATTTAAGGATGTTCCATTTTATAGTCGCTGAAAGGGTAAAAAAATCAGTTAATTGAAAATATAAAACGTTTTAAAGTTTGGTGGAATGGTTGAAAGAGACAGACAAATAGGAAATCAAAACAGACACATGATAAACATCACATGGTTACAATGGAAACGTACATTTACATCATTCCTTGATATTTTCGTAGTCCGCTTTTATTTTTATGAATATGTCTACAGTGTATTCAACAGCTTCGTTCAGAAAAGGAATAAACAGCTGTCACTATAGATCTATATAATAAATACCATAAATTATTAAATATGCGAGCTAGTTATCTAAATCAATTTTAATTCATTTTGAAATGCTTAAATTTATTTTAATTCTTTAACTGCATTCAGAATGCTACATACATTATTTATCTTTGCATCTATAATGATTAAAATACTTATATAAACAGCATTACTATTTTTTGAGTCTCTCGGTATTATTAGCAATCCTAACCCATTAATGCCGAAGTCGTATTTTTTTCATAATATTTTGTATGCTAATGTTACATGATGTTAAGTCCACTGGCCAGCCAGTGATGATTGTGCGTGGGCGAAGCACACGGCCGCGATGGGCCACAATCTTCGAACATGAAAGGATAGGGGTGTGGATTAACCTAAGAGTTCTTTGACCTAATATGGAAAAAAAATTAGTGATACCATACAGCTGAAATAAGTCCACTGGAAAATCATTTAAAAAATTTACGCCTGAAAAATTTACGTTTTAGTGCTTTCCTCACCCTGGCGTCCTGATTTACGCAAATTCTTATTAATGCAAAAAAACCAAATGAAAATCTAAAATTATGTGAAATTCCAGAAAAGAGACATATTCTTACCATTTTATTTGCTAATATATCTATTGATTACAAGTAAATTAGAAGATAGATAATTAAACAAATTTATTCTTTTGTTCTTGACATTGAAAGGAGATACTTTACGAGTTTGACTTGCAAATATAAAAGTAATATTATCACCGAACATTAGGTTAGTGTTTCCAGCAATTGAATATGGAAGAAACGAATTCTCAAAAATATTATTTTTCAAAATTTATGATGAAAAAATAATTTCTTTTAGTTTATGATATATTTTTAAGTGCCCTTAAAAAGGCACGCTAGGCGGTAATGGATTAATACAACATAAAAACTAACATAATGTATTTTTTGCTTCTAAACCTCAATTACAAATAAACAGAAGATTGGTCCAGAATTTTAAGTACTGGAACTTTCATCACATAAAAGATTTGAATGCATCAAACAAAGAAATAAATCGTGCAGGGTGACTTCACAGTAGTTATTTCTTAAGAACAAAGGAAAAACATTCTTTTACCAGAATAAGATTGAATTGGCTTTTTTCATACCTCATTTTTATGCACAGTGCACTCGAAAACTATGTGAAATGCTTGAAAATGTACCTCTTAAAATGCATGAATAGATATAAAGATACAAACAGGAGAGAATTCTCAATCTTTCAAGGTACTCTGGCTTTGTTATGCAAGATTGGAAACATTAAAAACATTTTTCATTATATAAATGGAAATCGTGCGAGGTTTAAAATATCTAAAGAGAGCAAATGAAAATTAAAAAATAAAGCTTTTTCCTAGCATGCTAGCGAATTCTTATTCCGCGATTCCCATAAATGCAAAGTTCTGTTTTGATGTCCAGCGCTTGATCATCAAATGGAAATTCTGGGTAAGAAATGAACTTTCACTTCCTCCAGGTATTTATTTCATTTATATTTTATCTCTATGCGTGAATAAAAATAATCAGAATAATACGGTAATATATCTGCTTTTTACATTTAATTAACTAACTATGATTAATTCTTACTTAGATAATAGCCATTTATTAACGGAAATGATATTTCTTCAATTTTTTTGTTGAATGAAATTATAGAAAAATATAAAAGGTTATTTAAAAATTTATCTAATAAATATGGCTAGTCTATTCCGTTTAAGACTTTAATAAGAGGATATATTTGAATTCCATCCTGAGATCACAATAATAACGATTATTAGGAACATTTTCATTAGCAGTCAATGCACTTGACGTTAAAGAAAAAGAGTAGCAAGTGAAACACAACCTTGTGTGTCATCCTACATCAAGTTAGCAGAGGCTGTTCTCTAGTCATTTTTCCTCCTGCAGGATGCGCAAATTTATTTAACGAGGCACATTTGACTTGTATCAAATGAACACAATTTCATTCCATAGCAGCAAAACTCCAGTTATCCGAACTTGGGTTATCCGAAATACCTCTGAAATCGCAAATACCCTCCAACCCCAAACAAAAACTCATATTGTACTGCACGAAATTAATCGCGAAGGCGAGACTTTTTTGGAACGATATCCCTAATTTTCTCTTTTAAGCCTCCCCAAGAAGGCTAGTGATTAATTTTAGAATGCTAAAAGCAAATTATTAATTACGATGCTGAAAACAATATTAATTATGATATTGTTTCCCTATGCCTGTCAGGCTTATTGTGCCCGAGCTCGCCGGTGCTAATATTGCGCCCGACGGAGGATTAACTTTAATAAAGAGCATACGTGTAGCCTACAAAGAGAGTTCTGAATTCATTCTACTCTCAAAACATTTCAGAATTGCATACTGCAATTAGATTTTAAAAAAAAATAGTAATAGATATTCATGGCTTAACCGAAAAAATTGCCATTCGAAATGGCTCTCCTCCTTTAATTCGGTTAATTGGGGTTGTGCTATATTTTTAATGCATAATAATCACATTTTATTTCATGTTAGCTCTTCCAGTTGGTAAATTATGAAGGGCTTTTAAAATAACAACTGAATTGACCCGCAAATTTAATATTATGCAACTGCTATTGAAAAATTACTCTATCTTTTACTTGTTTAAACTCATGTATTATATATAAGCTTCAGTAAAGCAGTGCCTTGTAGGTAGGAAAATATTAAAGAAAAGAGCTTGACAAATAGTGTAATGAAACGAACATTTAATTTTCACTAAATTTCCTCCTGACACTGTGTAATAAAGCTTACTATATCTATGTAGCTGTCATTTAAAACATCATAAAAAACATGGCAATCCTTTATTATTTACTGTCACTTGCTACGGTACTTGTGACAGAAGAATATATTTTTAAATAGAATATTTTCCCAAGTGCCTGATACAAATTCGAATAATCATAGTTTCTTGTAAATAACTTCATGTGAGGTTTTGTTATGAAACGCAAAATATTTGTCATAATTACTGAAGTTAAATTACTCTTGTTGAATAAGCACGCTGACAAGAAAAGCAAAATCGTTCTTTTGAAAATATTTCAAAGGAATAAGTCGTAAATACCAACACTCTGAAAACATGATAAGAAATTTGAAGGATGTGTCATTTATCAACAGCTTTTATTAAGTTTTTCAAAACAATTTTTTGCTTTAAATTTTTAAAACTCTCATATTGTTGTTAGTGTCTACCTTCGGAGTTAAAATTATTCTTAAAAGTTATCTTTTAAAATATTGAAATCAGTGAAGATAAAAGAACAGTAATGTACAGACATTTTTTATTAAATTTTCATGCAATTGCGCTGAATATTTAGTATTATAATTATATAATTTTCCACCAATAATTCCCAAATATATGTACTTTCATCAATGAACGCAAATATCGTCGCTTACCAAGTAACACCACCTATCTCAAATTTTTGAAATTTCAAAGAGGAAGAAAATACTCAATTTTTCGCAGCCAATAATAAATATTTCTGAATTTTTTTAACATCTGATATAAACAAGAGGGCGCATGTCTCAACAAGATGAGATAAAAATTCAGAAATATTTATTATTGGCTGCGAAAAATTGAGTATTTTCTTCCTCTTTGAAATTTCAAAAATTTGAGATAGGTGTTATTGCCTGATAAGCGATGATATAATATTTCGGATGAATTCATGAAACTGCGAGTACAACGAAAAAATATTTATGATTATAAGCATTACAAATAAATTTAGTTTTGAATACAAAAGTGCAGGATTTCTGTTAAAAATCTGCTTACAATTTGAAAAAGAATCTAATGTTCATTCTCATTCCTTTATTTTTTTTAAATATTAGATTCTGCTTAAATATAAATTTCAAGAAAGGAAATTACAGAGCATAAGATCTGTATTAACAAATTTAAGTGAAATTGATCACACATGGTATGGAGAACTATTATAGTTCTTCATGCAATGTGTGATCCAATTCACTTAAATTTCTTAATACAAATTTTATACTCTGACTAATATTTCAAAAATGGCGATTGTGTATGAGAAATTTTACTGTAACTCCGTGTTTTCAAATATGTACATATTGTTGATTTTATGGATTTCAAATTTTTCAGAGGCACTTTTAGGCAAAAACTACAATGATACTAATTCACAAAGTTTTATAAAATGAAAGAAACAGAAGCAAACAGCAAGTTATGTCCGAAAAATTTAGTTTTAAAATTTGATGAAACTTATGGCAAGAAAATTACAGTGTTCAATAGAAATTCCAACTTATAAAGAGCGTTTTAAAAGATTATTCTAGAAATTTAACATAACCTAACAATTTTCATACAGATAAGAAATCCAAAGTCATTTTTTTATTTCATTATTAAACTTTAGGCCCACTTTAATTTAGTATAATAGTCGTTTTATAGAACGTAGGGTAGCATTTTGTCGCTTACCAAGCAACACCTCCTATCTCAATTTTTTGAAATTTCAAAGAGGAAGAATAAACTGAATTTTTCGCAACCAATAACGAATATTTCTGAATTATCTTAGTATCTGATATGAGTTTTGCGTCGCATATTTTCAATAAATGTGAAAAAATTCAGAAATATTCGTTATTGTTTAGGACAAATTTCAGTTTTTTTTCTTCCTCTTTGAAATTTAAAAAAATTGAGATATCTGGTATTGCTTATTAAGCGATTTGCGGATTTCATATCAAATTTCAGCTATCAACAGAGGGACACAATGTAAAAATGATAACTAAGCAAATAATGAAATTAAATTCTAGTTAAGGGGCTGAAACTCAAAGAGCAATAATAAGCTTAATGTAATTATAAAAAATAATCTCGCAGGTAAACATAATTACACACGTTGTAGATTTTTCTAATATGTTGCCTTATATTTTGCAGTGAATTCTCATTTTTCTCAGAGTAAAATTTTTACTCTGCAGAATGTTTAGCTTTAAAATATTGCTATTGATCATGGCTTCATAGCCAAATTTGCAAATATTGTTTTCTAAAAAAAAAAAATTTATGTATTTCTGTTTCATTTTATTTAAAAAATATATGATTAATGGCATATTTTTAAAAATGTTTATACTTGGATAATTTTTTGTTCGACAATTAATTAAATTTCACGCTTAATTTATCGTTTTAACATATTTCATTGTTTTATAAAAATATAATAATAATGTGAGCTAAAGGTTTTTAATGAATATCTTGAAATGTTATTTTTATAGCGGTATTCATGCAAATAATCTCCAATATCTTTATCGTAGAAAATAAGAAAAACTTCAAAATTATGTTTTCTACCAATAAATTTAATCACATGGTAATTCGCAAATTATGAAAATCGATCATCTCATCCCAATGTACCTTATAAAATCATCCCATTCCTCCTAAGAAACATAGAACTGAAATGAACTAAAATTCCTTGTACCATTAATGTCAGATGACAGATTTTTATGGCAGGATCTTATTCCTTATCTTAAGCTTGTCGTTAATAAGAATTCACCTCAGTATTCTTGCCGATAATATTTGGATATGCTCAGTTGACGTTAATTTTGATTCAAAAATTGATCATCCAGGCTTGCATATAGCCGGTGCCCAGTGACTGAATCCACCAAACACTTGATTCTTACCCCACAAAGTACTTGATAAGAATCAAGTACTGCTTCAATCTTGGTGTTTAAAGATAAGGCCTGCGCATTTGGGTGCATCGATTTTAATTTTCCAATGAATAAAACAGAGAACAGTGTTTTGAAACATTATTACGATCCATACCTTTGATTACCTTCGTGGTATTATGACAACTAACGTGGTATTATAACTTTAACATAAGTGGCAAAACGGTAACTGCATAGACTTAGGAATATCATATATGTAATGAGAGAAGACAGTGAAGCCATACAAAAATTTGCATTGGTCAAGGGAAAAGATAGCATCAAGAATTCGAATTACAGGGCTATGTAAAATTATGTATTCATGAGGAATTTAATTAGCACGTCAATGTGTAATTAGATACAAAGACATTATGCTAAAAGCTATCATAGCATTATCTACTTTCACTTATAGTGTATATTTGGAAATGTATTTTCGAACGCTTTTGTGAATCAGTTTGATAACAACGTTGACAATTGATGGTAACATTTTCCCTTGACGTTAATAACGATATTATTATCAAAATGGTAAATAATACGTTTGCGGAGTGGTAGCTCCTATATTTTGCCAAAATTGCTCAGTCAAGTGAATGAAAGAGATTTTGGATGTGCAGAATTAACAATCATATTTTCGAATAGGGGTAACCGTTGAGATAGTTTTCATCATTGTTATAAACGGATGTTAGAACATTGAATCATGTCTCTAATCATAACAATACAAATATGAGGGTTTCAACTTTAGAAATGATGGCCACGTGCCCTGGTGGTAAGATCTCGGCTTCGTGGCAGCCTTAGTATACCCTAAATCCGTCAAGGTCAAAAGCATTCCCGCTAGTGTGGCGCAGGAACTTCGAGAAAGGGTGTCAGCTCAGGTGTCGTCCTCGTCATTTGATTGTAATTCAAAATTTTGAGGTCCATTCCAAGATAGCCCTCATGCTGCTTCGAAATGGCAAGAAAATATAGCAAAAGTAAATGGCTTTATAAAATTGTCTGTAAGATGATATCAAATTTTAGCCGATTGATGAATGAAAGCACATGTTTCTGCTACTACATCATTTTCGGTATCACTAAGGTAAAGTGAGCGCGTAAGTTTGTAGATGCTTTGAAAGAATTTATCGTTTTGAAGAAAACCAATGAATTCCGTTTGTTGTTTAAGTTATCCCTACTCTGATGTGTAAATCTTGTCCTATTATATAAGGTAAACCCTGTCTATAACGATACTGTAGGAACCTAGAAAATATATTGTTATAAACAGATTATCGTTATAGACAGTTTGAGGATTTGCGCATCATTATTTATGTGCGTGTGCATGTCCTAATAGATTAACATATTTTTCTTGCGCTTATCTTACAAATAATCGCTGATATGAAATTGTATTTATAAACATATAGGATACCCTATTGACACAAAATGCCCTGTAACATACATACGATATCTTTACGATATTATACGGTATTGAGAATATCGTATCAACATCGTGGAGATATCTTAAGACGTCTTGTGCTAATAGGATATATTTAGTATATAAAAATATATAATGTTTCCGTTTTCAATCCACTTTACTTTTTTCCATGGCATCTTCTATGTCATATTTTTTTTCAAAGAAGTAGCAAACGTCTACTGAAAAATGTCGCATTTTTTAGCAGCATTAGCTTGCTTTAATTTCTTTATGGATTTCCGAAATTATTTGTATATCTTCTTCAAATGCCAATGTTTAATGTCGTGGCATCCTGAACTCAAAGTGTTCACAAATTTAAAACGAATTTCAAGGAACAGAAGGTCAGTCATACTTGCTAAATACGAATGAACAAATTATTGCCCACCAGGAGTCAAAGGCAAAAACATTTGTGCACGTCCTGGATACTCCTGCTACAACAGGCTCCGGTTTCTAGCCCCCTCCCCTCGATTCCTATGTTATCTGACATTCCTGATCATAGAGTGTCCTTTTCCAAGAAAAAATAATTGTCATTGTCGTTTTGAGGTCCATAGATTCGCGAGTAATGAGATACCAGGAGAAAAAAATTGAATCTCATTTTAACTCATTATCAGAAATAATGCCCAGTCAGGTGTTGGGAATTAACAATTTTCGGACAGTGAGATTCTTCTTAAACCTTCGAGAGATGGTGGACCAATTGCGCCCAAATAGTGTTAAAAATTGCCTTTTAAGCGGATAGGCGAAACCTGTGATATTTTGATGCTGTTTGGTGAAGCAGTTTTAAAATTTCTCTCCTGTTTTTTCCCTAATGTGTTATCTGCCTTACTTTCTCAATAAATTTTAATTGTAATTAGAATTCTTCTACAAAATAAATGATGCCATTATTCCCTGTGAACAGAACACGAAATATCATTACTCATTCTTTTAAGTATTGCCCATTCAATACTTACCATCATGAGGTATTTCGGTGCAGTGTCTGTTACTGTTTCTTATTTTATTTGTTTAAAACATATAAGGGAAAATGGGGTAAAACCGGGTACCGTTGATTCTGACAATATTAGTTCTTCTTTCTAGCTAACAGATACTGAATTGCACTCTACTAGTCAGGAAAAGGGAACATTTATAGTGGCGTGTTTCAGCTAATGAATTCACTGCTTCTGAGGAGGTTTATTGTTTTATGACGAAAACTCTCTAATGTTCGCTTGATGTGACCTTTCAGGAAAGATATATTGTACTCCGATAAACAATGAATATTTTAATAAAATTTGACAAGATCTCTGTCCGAAATTTTAGCTCCAGCAGTCCTTCGAACCTTAGCTACCGGGTTTTACCCCACTTTCCCCTACACACATAATGTATATATTACATGTTTTATACATATAAGCGTCTATGCAGAAATAACTTGATTTTTATAAAGATACGAAATTTTTTGTACGCACTCAAAAATGGGTCATGTGATGACTATGACCTTTCACGAACAATACAAAGTTCTCTCAAATGACCTAACTTTGACTAACTTGACTGACAACTAATTCACATTTTCACTTGACTAATTGCATTGCCACACTTATCATTTCTGGTTTGAAATAAAATGCAAGTATAGGATAGATACACCTTATCTTATCGCATTTATAATCATATTAAAAATGTATTCTTAATGCAGAGACAAAACCTGAAGCAAATTAATAAATATTTAACATTCCATATCAATCTTTGTAACAAGTCTTAGAAATATCTATTTTCTTCAATTCGTAAGTTGCACACGTTGGAAAACATCTGAATCCACATTATTTAAGCAGTGTATTGAATCCTAATAAGCTAACATTAACTTTTTTCTGGGATTTTACGATTCCCGACAATTGATTCTGCAATACTTTGTAAAGACTTTATTCCCTGATGTGAGCATTAAATACCGTTAACGATCATTTTAAACTACCAGCCAGTATTTGATAATTTACCGCTGAATGAAAGAAATGTAATATTACCTCGAAAAGCATTATTCCTTGGCAATTGTTCACATTACTGACGTAATTGGCAAAAAGGATTGCATCTCTTTCACGCCATTTAAATTATCTCTTACATAAATCTAAATTACTTTTTTATAACCCTGTATTATATTTCAGGGTGCATGCATCAATTTAGATACATTGTATCAAATTTGCATCAACATTAATAGTTCTTCGCTTCTCACAGGATTAAAGAATATAAAAAAGAAACAAACATTTTATGTGCAATAATTTTAAACATTTTAAATCACAATGTTTCAATCTAATAGAGCTTTAAAAAGCTTTAATTTCTTAAGTTCATTCTCCCTTTACTCAATTCGCAATTAGTAGGACTTATTTGTATGGGTTCCGAGATCCACTTCTAATACTTTGGGTTTCTCCCTTTAAGATGTCCTTTAATTATATCTACGAGAGTTCAATGCATTTAATAGGAGCATTCTAAATCAAACTGTCCAAGTAGGAAATTGACTATTAGAATGGAATCAGAACTATCTACACAAAACTGGGTACCCTAATGCAACAGAGTTTGCCCATAAATGGATGCTACTTTACGCAGTGCCAGATGTCTTTTCACAGTGCTCAGAAACCGAGAAAGCATAATCAAGTGTTTAAAGGCTCCGGAACCTTCTGAGTGTTAATTGAAATTTCACGCTCTGTTTATTTCATTGGTGCTTGAAGAGGATCAGTACAGTATGGAGCTTCAAATTTGAGATAAGAAATGTTCTCCACGGGACCAAATGTCTTTTCGAGCTTCTTATGGTTTTCATGTCCTTCTATTTATTGATAAGTTGTTGCATTTAATACATACGAAGTTTGAAAGAAAATGTTGCAGATACGTAATTATTATTCACAAATATTTGCCTATTTTTGCCATTTTGTCTTTTTTTACTGTTTTTGAGTTTTTATCTTGTGTTTATAAGTTTGTTTTGATATATATATATATATATATATAGGAAGCAAAGATTTTATCATTATTCCTAATTTAAATTATAAACAAAATTGTCCTTTATTGCTATTGCTAGTTTATTTAAACTAGGAGCGCACACACAATAATAATTAATACATAATCTTAACACATAATAATTAATTTAACAATAAACGAAATGAAGTGGATTTAATCCAATGAAGTCACTTCAGGTGACCTCACAGTAATATGGCTGATGTAACTTCGCATATCATCTACTGCCTAATTGCAAGTTGTCTTGCAATTTCCTGGATGTCATTCCTTAAGATGCCACGAAATATGAATAATGCTCTACATTCGGCGTGTGTCATTGAGTAATTATTTATTCAAAGGGTGATTGTCTTTTAGACAGAACACAACTGTAAATAATTTTATAATTTCCAACTGCAAATACCACATAATTCATCACCTTACTTTTAAAGGAAGTTAAGATACCAGTTACATAAAAGAATTCAGTGTGAGGAATTTATGTGTTTCTGTTATATCATATCTTATTTTATTGGGTGTTCGTTAAATCTTGCAGTTGTTTCTGCATTCCGCATTTCATAACTTTTAAATAAAAATTGTTACAAAATAGTTTACGTATTCTTAAATATAACTATATCCAATACATCGCAAATACTTCACTTTGCTTTACACAACGACACACACCTGAATCCAGAGATAAAAATCTCCGGTTTGCAGTTTGGATGAGTGTGCGTAGAAACTTTATTGAACAGAAAAAAAAGCTTACATACAGTGTTTTAACATTATCGACGAAAAACATGTGATAATTATAAAAACGATCAAAAATGTGTATTTGCATATGACAAGAAAATCTCACGAAACAAAAACAATTTTAAGACTGGTCCCAAAAGTTCGCTACATCTATATACTTGTAGGAGGACTGAATAGGGTCCTAGACATTGAACCTCTAGAGGATCTTAGTCCACAAGTCTGAGGTCTTCGTGACGGAGAGAAATTAGGCGTCGGAGTAGGATGAACTGATTGCGTCCGGTGGCTGTTTTATGAGGTTCTCATTTTCAGTGAGGAAAGATATGAGTTTAGCTATTTTTATTCTTGATAGTTTATTTGAAAATACGCTTTTCCACCAAAGTTGAGTATTTTCTGCACTTGTTTCGTAAAATGATAAGATAACGTCATGTGACTAGAAGTTGCGTAGTGGAGAGAGCCTCCCTTTTCCCGGTATGTTCAGATATCTGAATGATGAAGCCGAAATCTATAGAGATAGCTGGGAAAAGGACCCTGGCTTGTAGCGAAGAGGATGGATTCTCTTGACTATGAAGATGGTGTTAGAGTGACTTTAGAGAGTATATTAAAAATTGCTTTCCCAGTGTCGCCTGAATGCCAGTCTTGTTGCCATCTATTGAGAGAGAGGTTCATAAGCATTTTTTTCAGATGACATTTCGGGGCCTGAAGAAGGAGGTGAGTCCTTTCTTTAGTAGTTTGTTTCGCTAGGTTGTCTGCTTGTCCGTTTCCGAGTAAACCAACATGCGCCTTAATCCAGTTAAGTTGCATTGATTGGTTCTAAAGGAGGGCTTGTTGTGTTTTTTGGATTAGTGGGTTAGAACTTTTGAAGGAAGAAATTGCTCTGAGAGCAGATTCGCTGTCACTCCAGATTGATGTTGATATTCCCTTAGATTTCTGGAGAATAATCCTTAATCGTGTAGTTTCTAAAAAATGTTGCATAGTTTCCATATGGTTGCTTTTCGTATGGTGTAATATAACGAGCCCGAATTTCATTCCCTTTCAATCGCTCTCCAGTATTAAATATGTGAAAGTTTGGATTATATTAGGATATACAGCAGTTAATGTAACACTTAATATACTTGCATTACATTACCCTTAATGAGACTTTTTCATCGTGTGCTGTCACAGCGCTCTTGTTGATTTCAAATGAAGTAAGTTACATCTTTTTCAGTTAGTGCCAAAATGTTTTGAGGGAACTGGAAATGTCATGGCCTACAGTTGGGCTTGTACAGCTTGACAGTCGTACAGCTTGCAAAATTTTGCAATTTGCATACATAAATGAAAGCATTTAATGCAGAACCTAATATACAGTCCTATCTAATTATGAAAACTACAAATCTGCATATCTGGCTGGTTTTCGTGGGCTGAGAGTAAACAAATCTTTGACGATCATTCGGTAACAAAAGTATGAACACTTAAACTTTTCTGTGGCTTGATCAGCCTTTCCTCTTTTGTTTGGAGTTATGTAATGGGAAAGGATTTTGTTTCGAAAACCTTTAAAAAAATGTAAATTGCCATATACTATGCATTCGCCATTATTAAATCTGACTTCATAATTAAACGTAATGCAACAATTCTACAACAGTCGTGTTGCCTCATAAAATGTAATATGTGCTTTAAAATTCCGTTATTATTTTATTCAACGAACTTTTTATTCAAATTTAATGAAGTAAAGAATTTCAACAATAACTTATAAGCACCCAGCATACTGAGAATCGGTGAACTTGCATTTTTCATTTCATACAGTCTAGGAAATGAAAATCATCAAAAACAATAAATAGGACGTTCAGCTCACAAGGGAATCAAATCGCATTAAGAAAGTTGTGATAAAAATGGATATACAAATTTTGTGAACTACTTAATTATACTGGAAAAAGATTACAATATTTGAAAACATCAGAATAATAGAAGATACCTCGTATATCTTTTGAGATCGGAAAGAACTTCAGATAAAATTTTTAAAGAGGAAATATCTTCAAAATAATCCAAAGTCGATTCGATTCCTTTTTAAACTGAACACCCTAAATCTGGAGTCAATGGATTAAAAAAAATAATTTTACTAGTTCTAAAGAAATTATTTTCTATCTATCAAACATTTCTGTTTTAATACATGAAACTTGAATTGGTAATTCATAGAGGTTTGTATTTACTTTAATTCGATATTACGATATTCAAGCTAAGTACGTGATAAAAACAAAGTGATTTCATACACATACTCTACATACTTCTTTGGTGCTTCGTATGCTATAAAATTTCTTAATTCTATAGAAATAATTATTTCTGCTAATTATGTCGAAAGTCTACAAACTCTAAGATGCATTGAAAATAAATGCCTGAATTTCATGAAAAAAGAAATGAGCAAGCTGAAAAATGTATATCTTGTTATAATATGCATGCTTTCAAAACAAATATAACGCGCTGCTTACAGGTTTATTTCTGTTTTAGAAGAATAGCCATTTTCCTAATGAGGCGAAATTTGCAAAAAAAGTTTACATGAGCTAGACCTAAAGGCTTGAGGAAACCTCTCAAAGTAATACGAATATTCCGTTTGAAAGCCTTGCTAATGCAGTAGATAGATTCTAGCTTCATTCTTTTTCTCAAAAACTATACCAAATAACTTTTTGAAAACTTAAGAGGCTTTTAAATGCCGCTTATACAGCCTTATTATGCTCCAGGAACATGGATCGATTTTATACAAGATCCATGGATAGAAGCTGTATCAAAATTTTCCTTGCTCCCGACCGGAGTTTTGTTGTTATTATCAAAGTATAGTGAAAGCATTAAGTTTCTTTTTGTAAACTTATTTGAAGGCAGATAAAAGTATTTTATGGGATAGAAAAAGAATACTGCGCTTTTGCATATTAGAGTATTAGTAAAATAGCTTTATTTGCTAATTATAAGTAAAAAAATCATAGCAAAGCAATAAAGAAACATACAATAGTGAAATAGTACGTATGTTCTCTAGAATACGGAAGATTAATTAAATACCAGAAAAATTGTCGTTCGTGTGTAAAATTAGTTTTTCTGGAGATCACAACTTTAATACCAAGTAGAAAATATACTCAAAAGGTTGAAATAAATTTTTAAATCTGAGGTACTTTATTTTTAATTGGTGAATATTTCGTTATTCACTAAAAAAATAATATCAATGATCATTTAATCGTTGCTGTAAGGGTTACTTGACCTGCAATATACAATTATTTACAACACTCGAACTGCAGTGTTTACATTTTAGACTAATATAAAATTAAATTTTATGCTCAAAAATATTATTATCAGAAATAACAAAAATGCTGCACCATGCTATGTTAGAAATAACTTTTCAGACATTTTTGAACAAGAAATATTTATCTGAATAATAACGACTGTGTTTTCTGACTGTGTATTTTTCAAATGTTGAAAATTATTTCGCTTCCGCTGGTTTCATAATCTAACGTTACACTATCTTTTAACGAATTTATTATTTTCCACACAAGTTATACTCTTCAGTGCTAACATATATTTTTCTCTTTGTTTGTGAACCGGTATAACTATAGAACCATTAATTTATTAGAATTCGACTCATCTAGTGCAGCATACCTGCTGGGTCTCTAAACAAACTGAAGATAATTTTACGCCTATGT
>BGPR01036047.1:0-15697 GCA_013235015.1 Araneus ventricosus
GGGCCTCCTCTTCTAATAATAACGCTTCCATTTTTTAACCACGTCTGATTCTCAATGATCAGATGGGTTTACCGTCGAAATGCCGAATATGCAGCGCCACCTGGCAGCGAAGATTCGCTAAACGCTCCGTGTGAACACCACCGACACGTTTTCAGCTCTGAGCCGAATTCGCCGTAATCAACCCGTGTGTCCGTACCCTAAATTGTTATTTAATTTCTTATATTGTTGCGACATAAGGCATATAAGGTCGCATTCTTAAATTTTTCAAATATTTGTTTTATTTCTGGATATAAGAAACATACTAATTAATCAATCCAAAATCCAGGGTAATTAAATCAACCGAACAAAAAATATTTTTAATAGTGCTAAACTATTGACGAAAACGGCTATATGAGCGATTTTTTTTTAATTATAAATAATATGATAGCAGCTTTAGGGAACTGTAAACTTGGATTTTTAATATGATTTTGCAATTAATAATTCAAAATATCTTTGACATCAAAAATAATTCTTGAAATTAATAAAGAGATAATTCAAGAACTCGCGAGACAAACATCGTAGTAAAAAAGTTGTATTTGTATTTTATGTGTGGCATTTGATATTATATCTAAAATAAACCTTCATGCCATATTTTTTGCAATACTTTACAAAAAATATGGCTTTCAAAATTAAATGTCTTTTTCATAACGTAGATTTTTGGAAAACATTTTCCATCATTAAAATAAAAATAGTATTGTTGAAATTCAAAATGTGTTAACTCTAAAAAAGCACAATGTTTTTTCAGTCTCATAACTTGCTTGTCTATACTAGAGCTAAAGAAATACATTATTCTCGATAATTTCTTTTTTAGTGGTAGTTAGTTTCAAATGTAAAATTTAAATTTCTTTACACATTTCAAATGGATCCTTCTTAAACACAAGTTTTTGAATTCTAGATACCCTTTTGTCTAAATAAAGAACATTCTTTTCTTTCTGAAAATATTTCGATAAAAGATTTTAACTATGACAAAGTGTTGTCTGAAGATAGAAGAAATATTTAAGGATGTTCCATTTTATAGTCGCTGAAAGGGTAAAAAAATCAGTTAATTGAAAATATAAAACGTTTTAAAGTTTGGTGGAATGGTTGAAAGAGACAGACAAATAGGAAATCAAAACAGACACATGATAAACATCACATGGTTACAATGGAAACGTACATTTACATCATTCCTTGATATTTTCGTAGTCCGCTTTTATTTTTATGAATATGTCTACAGTGTATTCAACAGCTTCGTTCAGAAAAGGAATAAACAGCTGTCACTATAGATCTATATAATAAATACCATAAATTATTAAATATGCGAGCTAGTTATCTAAATCAATTTTAATTCATTTTGAAATGCTTAAATTTATTTTAATTCTTTAACTGCATTCAGAATGCTACATACATTATTTATCTTTGCATCTATAATGATTAAAATACTTATATAAACAGCATTACTATTTTTTGAGTCTCTCGGTATTATTAGCAATCCTAACCCATTAATGCCGAAGTCGTATTTTTTTCATAATATTTTGTATGCTAATGTTACATGATGTTAAGTCCACTGGCCAGCCAGTGATGATTGTGCGTGGGCGAAGCACACGGCCGCGATGGGCCACAATCTTCGAACATGAAAGGATAGGGGTGTGGATTAACCTAAGAGTTCTTTGACCTAATATGGAAAAAAAATTAGTGATACCATACAGCTGAAATAAGTCCACTGGAAAATCATTTAAAAAATTTACGCCTGAAAAATTTACGTTTTAGTGCTTTCCTCACCCTGGCGTCCTGATTTACGCAAATTCTTATTAATGCAAAAAAACCAAATGAAAATCTAAAATTATGTGAAATTCCAGAAAAGAGACATATTCTTACCATTTTATTTGCTAATATATCTATTGATTACAAGTAAATTAGAAGATAGATAATTAAACAAATTTATTCTTTTGTTCTTGACATTGAAAGGAGATACTTTACGAGTTTGACTTGCAAATATAAAAGTAATATTATCACCGAACATTAGGTTAGTGTTTCCAGCAATTGAATATGGAAGAAACGAATTCTCAAAAATATTATTTTTCAAAATTTATGATGAAAAAATAATTTCTTTTAGTTTATGATATATTTTTAAGTGCCCTTAAAAAGGCACGCTAGGCGGTAATGGATTAATACAACATAAAAACTAACATAATGTATTTTTTGCTTCTAAACCTCAATTACAAATAAACAGAAGATTGGTCCAGAATTTTAAGTACTGGAACTTTCATCACATAAAAGATTTGAATGCATCAAACAAAGAAATAAATCGTGCAGGGTGACTTCACAGTAGTTATTTCTTAAGAACAAAGGAAAAACATTCTTTTACCAGAATAAGATTGAATTGGCTTTTTTCATACCTCATTTTTATGCACAGTGCACTCGAAAACTATGTGAAATGCTTGAAAATGTACCTCTTAAAATGCATGAATAGATATAAAGATACAAACAGGAGAGAATTCTCAATCTTTCAAGGTACTCTGGCTTTGTTATGCAAGATTGGAAACATTAAAAACATTTTTCATTATATAAATGGAAATCGTGCGAGGTTTAAAATATCTAAAGAGAGCAAATGAAAATTAAAAAATAAAGCTTTTTCCTAGCATGCTAGCGAATTCTTATTCCGCGATTCCCATAAATGCAAAGTTCTGTTTTGATGTCCAGCGCTTGATCATCAAATGGAAATTCTGGGTAAGAAATGAACTTTCACTTCCTCCAGGTATTTATTTCATTTATATTTTATCTCTATGCGTGAATAAAAATAATCAGAATAATACGGTAATATATCTGCTTTTTACATTTAATTAACTAACTATGATTAATTCTTACTTAGATAATAGCCATTTATTAACGGAAATGATATTTCTTCAATTTTTTTGTTGAATGAAATTATAGAAAAATATAAAAGGTTATTTAAAAATTTATCTAATAAATATGGCTAGTCTATTCCGTTTAAGACTTTAATAAGAGGATATATTTGAATTCCATCCTGAGATCACAATAATAACGATTATTAGGAACATTTTCATTAGCAGTCAATGCACTTGACGTTAAAGAAAAAGAGTAGCAAGTGAAACACAACCTTGTGTGTCATCCTACATCAAGTTAGCAGAGGCTGTTCTCTAGTCATTTTTCCTCCTGCAGGATGCGCAAATTTATTTAACGAGGCACATTTGACTTGTATCAAATGAACACAATTTCATTCCATAGCAGCAAAACTCCAGTTATCCGAACTTGGGTTATCCGAAATACCTCTGAAATCGCAAATACCCTCCAACCCCAAACAAAAACTCATATTGTACTGCACGAAATTAATCGCGAAGGCGAGACTTTTTTGGAACGATATCCCTAATTTTCTCTTTTAAGCCTCCCCAAGAAGGCTAGTGATTAATTTTAGAATGCTAAAAGCAAATTATTAATTACGATGCTGAAAACAATATTAATTATGATATTGTTTCCCTATGCCTGTCAGGCTTATTGTGCCCGAGCTCGCCGGTGCTAATATTGCGCCCGACGGAGGATTAACTTTAATAAAGAGCATACGTGTAGCCTACAAAGAGAGTTCTGAATTCATTCTACTCTCAAAACATTTCAGAATTGCATACTGCAATTAGATTTTAAAAAAAAATAGTAATAGATATTCATGGCTTAACCGAAAAAATTGCCATTCGAAATGGCTCTCCTCCTTTAATTCGGTTAATTGGGGTTGTGCTATATTTTTAATGCATAATAATCACATTTTATTTCATGTTAGCTCTTCCAGTTGGTAAATTATGAAGGGCTTTTAAAATAACAACTGAATTGACCCGCAAATTTAATATTATGCAACTGCTATTGAAAAATTACTCTATCTTTTACTTGTTTAAACTCATGTATTATATATAAGCTTCAGTAAAGCAGTGCCTTGTAGGTAGGAAAATATTAAAGAAAAGAGCTTGACAAATAGTGTAATGAAACGAACATTTAATTTTCACTAAATTTCCTCCTGACACTGTGTAATAAAGCTTACTATATCTATGTAGCTGTCATTTAAAACATCATAAAAAACATGGCAATCCTTTATTATTTACTGTCACTTGCTACGGTACTTGTGACAGAAGAATATATTTTTAAATAGAATATTTTCCCAAGTGCCTGATACAAATTCGAATAATCATAGTTTCTTGTAAATAACTTCATGTGAGGTTTTGTTATGAAACGCAAAATATTTGTCATAATTACTGAAGTTAAATTACTCTTGTTGAATAAGCACGCTGACAAGAAAAGCAAAATCGTTCTTTTGAAAATATTTCAAAGGAATAAGTCGTAAATACCAACACTCTGAAAACATGATAAGAAATTTGAAGGATGTGTCATTTATCAACAGCTTTTATTAAGTTTTTCAAAACAATTTTTTGCTTTAAATTTTTAAAACTCTCATATTGTTGTTAGTGTCTACCTTCGGAGTTAAAATTATTCTTAAAAGTTATCTTTTAAAATATTGAAATCAGTGAAGATAAAAGAACAGTAATGTACAGACATTTTTTATTAAATTTTCATGCAATTGCGCTGAATATTTAGTATTATAATTATATAATTTTCCACCAATAATTCCCAAATATATGTACTTTCATCAATGAACGCAAATATCGTCGCTTACCAAGTAACACCACCTATCTCAAATTTTTGAAATTTCAAAGAGGAAGAAAATACTCAATTTTTCGCAGCCAATAATAAATATTTCTGAATTTTTTTAACATCTGATATAAACAAGAGGGCGCATGTCTCAACAAGATGAGATAAAAATTCAGAAATATTTATTATTGGCTGCGAAAAATTGAGTATTTTCTTCCTCTTTGAAATTTCAAAAATTTGAGATAGGTGTTATTGCCTGATAAGCGATGATATAATATTTCGGATGAATTCATGAAACTGCGAGTACAACGAAAAAATATTTATGATTATAAGCATTACAAATAAATTTAGTTTTGAATACAAAAGTGCAGGATTTCTGTTAAAAATCTGCTTACAATTTGAAAAAGAATCTAATGTTCATTCTCATTCCTTTATTTTTTTTAAATATTAGATTCTGCTTAAATATAAATTTCAAGAAAGGAAATTACAGAGCATAAGATCTGTATTAACAAATTTAAGTGAAATTGATCACACATGGTATGGAGAACTATTATAGTTCTTCATGCAATGTGTGATCCAATTCACTTAAATTTCTTAATACAAATTTTATACTCTGACTAATATTTCAAAAATGGCGATTGTGTATGAGAAATTTTACTGTAACTCCGTGTTTTCAAATATGTACATATTGTTGATTTTATGGATTTCAAATTTTTCAGAGGCACTTTTAGGCAAAAACTACAATGATACTAATTCACAAAGTTTTATAAAATGAAAGAAACAGAAGCAAACAGCAAGTTATGTCCGAAAAATTTAGTTTTAAAATTTGATGAAACTTATGGCAAGAAAATTACAGTGTTCAATAGAAATTCCAACTTATAAAGAGCGTTTTAAAAGATTATTCTAGAAATTTAACATAACCTAACAATTTTCATACAGATAAGAAATCCAAAGTCATTTTTTTATTTCATTATTAAACTTTAGGCCCACTTTAATTTAGTATAATAGTCGTTTTATAGAACGTAGGGTAGCATTTTGTCGCTTACCAAGCAACACCTCCTATCTCAATTTTTTGAAATTTCAAAGAGGAAGAATAAACTGAATTTTTCGCAACCAATAACGAATATTTCTGAATTATCTTAGTATCTGATATGAGTTTTGCGTCGCATATTTTCAATAAATGTGAAAAAATTCAGAAATATTCGTTATTGTTTAGGACAAATTTCAGTTTTTTTTCTTCCTCTTTGAAATTTAAAAAAATTGAGATATCTGGTATTGCTTATTAAGCGATTTGCGGATTTCATATCAAATTTCAGCTATCAACAGAGGGACACAATGTAAAAATGATAACTAAGCAAATAATGAAATTAAATTCTAGTTAAGGGGCTGAAACTCAAAGAGCAATAATAAGCTTAATGTAATTATAAAAAATAATCTCGCAGGTAAACATAATTACACACGTTGTAGATTTTTCTAATATGTTGCCTTATATTTTGCAGTGAATTCTCATTTTTCTCAGAGTAAAATTTTTACTCTGCAGAATGTTTAGCTTTAAAATATTGCTATTGATCATGGCTTCATAGCCAAATTTGCAAATATTGTTTTCTAAAAAAAAAAAATTTATGTATTTCTGTTTCATTTTATTTAAAAAATATATGATTAATGGCATATTTTTAAAAATGTTTATACTTGGATAATTTTTTGTTCGACAATTAATTAAATTTCACGCTTAATTTATCGTTTTAACATATTTCATTGTTTTATAAAAATATAATAATAATGTGAGCTAAAGGTTTTTAATGAATATCTTGAAATGTTATTTTTATAGCGGTATTCATGCAAATAATCTCCAATATCTTTATCGTAGAAAATAAGAAAAACTTCAAAATTATGTTTTCTACCAATAAATTTAATCACATGGTAATTCGCAAATTATGAAAATCGATCATCTCATCCCAATGTACCTTATAAAATCATCCCATTCCTCCTAAGAAACATAGAACTGAAATGAACTAAAATTCCTTGTACCATTAATGTCAGATGACAGATTTTTATGGCAGGATCTTATTCCTTATCTTAAGCTTGTCGTTAATAAGAATTCACCTCAGTATTCTTGCCGATAATATTTGGATATGCTCAGTTGACGTTAATTTTGATTCAAAAATTGATCATCCAGGCTTGCATATAGCCGGTGCCCAGTGACTGAATCCACCAAACACTTGATTCTTACCCCACAAAGTACTTGATAAGAATCAAGTACTGCTTCAATCTTGGTGTTTAAAGATAAGGCCTGCGCATTTGGGTGCATCGATTTTAATTTTCCAATGAATAAAACAGAGAACAGTGTTTTGAAACATTATTACGATCCATACCTTTGATTACCTTCGTGGTATTATGACAACTAACGTGGTATTATAACTTTAACATAAGTGGCAAAACGGTAACTGCATAGACTTAGGAATATCATATATGTAATGAGAGAAGACAGTGAAGCCATACAAAAATTTGCATTGGTCAAGGGAAAAGATAGCATCAAGAATTCGAATTACAGGGCTATGTAAAATTATGTATTCATGAGGAATTTAATTAGCACGTCAATGTGTAATTAGATACAAAGACATTATGCTAAAAGCTATCATAGCATTATCTACTTTCACTTATAGTGTATATTTGGAAATGTATTTTCGAACGCTTTTGTGAATCAGTTTGATAACAACGTTGACAATTGATGGTAACATTTTCCCTTGACGTTAATAACGATATTATTATCAAAATGGTAAATAATACGTTTGCGGAGTGGTAGCTCCTATATTTTGCCAAAATTGCTCAGTCAAGTGAATGAAAGAGATTTTGGATGTGCAGAATTAACAATCATATTTTCGAATAGGGGTAACCGTTGAGATAGTTTTCATCATTGTTATAAACGGATGTTAGAACATTGAATCATGTCTCTAATCATAACAATACAAATATGAGGGTTTCAACTTTAGAAATGATGGCCACGTGCCCTGGTGGTAAGATCTCGGCTTCGTGGCAGCCTTAGTATACCCTAAATCCGTCAAGGTCAAAAGCATTCCCGCTAGTGTGGCGCAGGAACTTCGAGAAAGGGTGTCAGCTCAGGTGTCGTCCTCGTCATTTGATTGTAATTCAAAATTTTGAGGTCCATTCCAAGATAGCCCTCATGCTGCTTCGAAATGGCAAGAAAATATAGCAAAAGTAAATGGCTTTATAAAATTGTCTGTAAGATGATATCAAATTTTAGCCGATTGATGAATGAAAGCACATGTTTCTGCTACTACATCATTTTCGGTATCACTAAGGTAAAGTGAGCGCGTAAGTTTGTAGATGCTTTGAAAGAATTTATCGTTTTGAAGAAAACCAATGAATTCCGTTTGTTGTTTAAGTTATCCCTACTCTGATGTGTAAATCTTGTCCTATTATATAAGGTAAACCCTGTCTATAACGATACTGTAGGAACCTAGAAAATATATTGTTATAAACAGATTATCGTTATAGACAGTTTGAGGATTTGCGCATCATTATTTATGTGCGTGTGCATGTCCTAATAGATTAACATATTTTTCTTGCGCTTATCTTACAAATAATCGCTGATATGAAATTGTATTTATAAACATATAGGATACCCTATTGACACAAAATGCCCTGTAACATACATACGATATCTTTACGATATTATACGGTATTGAGAATATCGTATCAACATCGTGGAGATATCTTAAGACGTCTTGTGCTAATAGGATATATTTAGTATATAAAAATATATAATGTTTCCGTTTTCAATCCACTTTACTTTTTTCCATGGCATCTTCTATGTCATATTTTTTTTCAAAGAAGTAGCAAACGTCTACTGAAAAATGTCGCATTTTTTAGCAGCATTAGCTTGCTTTAATTTCTTTATGGATTTCCGAAATTATTTGTATATCTTCTTCAAATGCCAATGTTTAATGTCGTGGCATCCTGAACTCAAAGTGTTCACAAATTTAAAACGAATTTCAAGGAACAGAAGGTCAGTCATACTTGCTAAATACGAATGAACAAATTATTGCCCACCAGGAGTCAAAGGCAAAAACATTTGTGCACGTCCTGGATACTCCTGCTACAACAGGCTCCGGTTTCTAGCCCCCTCCCCTCGATTCCTATGTTATCTGACATTCCTGATCATAGAGTGTCCTTTTCCAAGAAAAAATAATTGTCATTGTCGTTTTGAGGTCCATAGATTCGCGAGTAATGAGATACCAGGAGAAAAAAATTGAATCTCATTTTAACTCATTATCAGAAATAATGCCCAGTCAGGTGTTGGGAATTAACAATTTTCGGACAGTGAGATTCTTCTTAAACCTTCGAGAGATGGTGGACCAATTGCGCCCAAATAGTGTTAAAAATTGCCTTTTAAGCGGATAGGCGAAACCTGTGATATTTTGATGCTGTTTGGTGAAGCAGTTTTAAAATTTCTCTCCTGTTTTTTCCCTAATGTGTTATCTGCCTTACTTTCTCAATAAATTTTAATTGTAATTAGAATTCTTCTACAAAATAAATGATGCCATTATTCCCTGTGAACAGAACACGAAATATCATTACTCATTCTTTTAAGTATTGCCCATTCAATACTTACCATCATGAGGTATTTCGGTGCAGTGTCTGTTACTGTTTCTTATTTTATTTGTTTAAAACATATAAGGGAAAATGGGGTAAAACCGGGTACCGTTGATTCTGACAATATTAGTTCTTCTTTCTAGCTAACAGATACTGAATTGCACTCTACTAGTCAGGAAAAGGGAACATTTATAGTGGCGTGTTTCAGCTAATGAATTCACTGCTTCTGAGGAGGTTTATTGTTTTATGACGAAAACTCTCTAATGTTCGCTTGATGTGACCTTTCAGGAAAGATATATTGTACTCCGATAAACAATGAATATTTTAATAAAATTTGACAAGATCTCTGTCCGAAATTTTAGCTCCAGCAGTCCTTCGAACCTTAGCTACCGGGTTTTACCCCACTTTCCCCTACACACATAATGTATATATTACATGTTTTATACATATAAGCGTCTATGCAGAAATAACTTGATTTTTATAAAGATACGAAATTTTTTGTACGCACTCAAAAATGGGTCATGTGATGACTATGACCTTTCACGAACAATACAAAGTTCTCTCAAATGACCTAACTTTGACTAACTTGACTGACAACTAATTCACATTTTCACTTGACTAATTGCATTGCCACACTTATCATTTCTGGTTTGAAATAAAATGCAAGTATAGGATAGATACACCTTATCTTATCGCATTTATAATCATATTAAAAATGTATTCTTAATGCAGAGACAAAACCTGAAGCAAATTAATAAATATTTAACATTCCATATCAATCTTTGTAACAAGTCTTAGAAATATCTATTTTCTTCAATTCGTAAGTTGCACACGTTGGAAAACATCTGAATCCACATTATTTAAGCAGTGTATTGAATCCTAATAAGCTAACATTAACTTTTTTCTGGGATTTTACGATTCCCGACAATTGATTCTGCAATACTTTGTAAAGACTTTATTCCCTGATGTGAGCATTAAATACCGTTAACGATCATTTTAAACTACCAGCCAGTATTTGATAATTTACCGCTGAATGAAAGAAATGTAATATTACCTCGAAAAGCATTATTCCTTGGCAATTGTTCACATTACTGACGTAATTGGCAAAAAGGATTGCATCTCTTTCACGCCATTTAAATTATCTCTTACATAAATCTAAATTACTTTTTTATAACCCTGTATTATATTTCAGGGTGCATGCATCAATTTAGATACATTGTATCAAATTTGCATCAACATTAATAGTTCTTCGCTTCTCACAGGATTAAAGAATATAAAAAAGAAACAAACATTTTATGTGCAATAATTTTAAACATTTTAAATCACAATGTTTCAATCTAATAGAGCTTTAAAAAGCTTTAATTTCTTAAGTTCATTCTCCCTTTACTCAATTCGCAATTAGTAGGACTTATTTGTATGGGTTCCGAGATCCACTTCTAATACTTTGGGTTTCTCCCTTTAAGATGTCCTTTAATTATATCTACGAGAGTTCAATGCATTTAATAGGAGCATTCTAAATCAAACTGTCCAAGTAGGAAATTGACTATTAGAATGGAATCAGAACTATCTACACAAAACTGGGTACCCTAATGCAACAGAGTTTGCCCATAAATGGATGCTACTTTACGCAGTGCCAGATGTCTTTTCACAGTGCTCAGAAACCGAGAAAGCATAATCAAGTGTTTAAAGGCTCCGGAACCTTCTGAGTGTTAATTGAAATTTCACGCTCTGTTTATTTCATTGGTGCTTGAAGAGGATCAGTACAGTATGGAGCTTCAAATTTGAGATAAGAAATGTTCTCCACGGGACCAAATGTCTTTTCGAGCTTCTTATGGTTTTCATGTCCTTCTATTTATTGATAAGTTGTTGCATTTAATACATACGAAGTTTGAAAGAAAATGTTGCAGATACGTAATTATTATTCACAAATATTTGCCTATTTTTGCCATTTTGTCTTTTTTTACTGTTTTTGAGTTTTTATCTTGTGTTTATAAGTTTGTTTTGATATATATATATATATATATATAGGAAGCAAAGATTTTATCATTATTCCTAATTTAAATTATAAACAAAATTGTCCTTTATTGCTATTGCTAGTTTATTTAAACTAGGAGCGCACACACAATAATAATTAATACATAATCTTAACACATAATAATTAATTTAACAATAAACGAAATGAAGTGGATTTAATCCAATGAAGTCACTTCAGGTGACCTCACAGTAATATGGCTGATGTAACTTCGCATATCATCTACTGCCTAATTGCAAGTTGTCTTGCAATTTCCTGGATGTCATTCCTTAAGATGCCACGAAATATGAATAATGCTCTACATTCGGCGTGTGTCATTGAGTAATTATTTATTCAAAGGGTGATTGTCTTTTAGACAGAACACAACTGTAAATAATTTTATAATTTCCAACTGCAAATACCACATAATTCATCACCTTACTTTTAAAGGAAGTTAAGATACCAGTTACATAAAAGAATTCAGTGTGAGGAATTTATGTGTTTCTGTTATATCATATCTTATTTTATTGGGTGTTCGTTAAATCTTGCAGTTGTTTCTGCATTCCGCATTTCATAACTTTTAAATAAAAATTGTTACAAAATAGTTTACGTATTCTTAAATATAACTATATCCAATACATCGCAAATACTTCACTTTGCTTTACACAACGACACACACCTGAATCCAGAGATAAAAATCTCCGGTTTGCAGTTTGGATGAGTGTGCGTAGAAACTTTATTGAACAGAAAAAAAAGCTTACATACAGTGTTTTAACATTATCGACGAAAAACATGTGATAATTATAAAAACGATCAAAAATGTGTATTTGCATATGACAAGAAAATCTCACGAAACAAAAACAATTTTAAGACTGGTCCCAAAAGTTCGCTACATCTATATACTTGTAGGAGGACTGAATAGGGTCCTAGACATTGAACCTCTAGAGGATCTTAGTCCACAAGTCTGAGGTCTTCGTGACGGAGAGAAATTAGGCGTCGGAGTAGGATGAACTGATTGCGTCCGGTGGCTGTTTTATGAGGTTCTCATTTTCAGTGAGGAAAGATATGAGTTTAGCTATTTTTATTCTTGATAGTTTATTTGAAAATACGCTTTTCCACCAAAGTTGAGTATTTTCTGCACTTGTTTCGTAAAATGATAAGATAACGTCATGTGACTAGAAGTTGCGTAGTGGAGAGAGCCTCCCTTTTCCCGGTATGTTCAGATATCTGAATGATGAAGCCGAAATCTATAGAGATAGCTGGGAAAAGGACCCTGGCTTGTAGCGAAGAGGATGGATTCTCTTGACTATGAAGATGGTGTTAGAGTGACTTTAGAGAGTATATTAAAAATTGCTTTCCCAGTGTCGCCTGAATGCCAGTCTTGTTGCCATCTATTGAGAGAGAGGTTCATAAGCATTTTTTTCAGATGACATTTCGGGGCCTGAAGAAGGAGGTGAGTCCTTTCTTTAGTAGTTTGTTTCGCTAGGTTGTCTGCTTGTCCGTTTCCGAGTAAACCAACATGCGCCTTAATCCAGTTAAGTTGCATTGATTGGTTCTAAAGGAGGGCTTGTTGTGTTTTTTGGATTAGTGGGTTAGAACTTTTGAAGGAAGAAATTGCTCTGAGAGCAGATTCGCTGTCACTCCAGATTGATGTTGATATTCCCTTAGATTTCTGGAGAATAATCCTTAATCGTGTAGTTTCTAAAAAATGTTGCATAGTTTCCATATGGTTGCTTTTCGTATGGTGTAATATAACGAGCCCGAATTTCATTCCCTTTCAATCGCTCTCCAGTATTAAATATGTGAAAGTTTGGATTATATTAGGATATACAGCAGTTAATGTAACACTTAATATACTTGCATTACATTACCCTTAATGAGACTTTTTCATCGTGTGCTGTCACAGCGCTCTTGTTGATTTCAAATGAAGTAAGTTACATCTTTTTCAGTTAGTGCCAAAATGTTTTGAGGGAACTGGAAATGTCATGGCCTACAGTTGGGCTTGTACAGCTTGACAGTCGTACAGCTTGCAAAATTTTGCAATTTGCATACATAAATGAAAGCATTTAATGCAGAACCTAATATACAGTCCTATCTAATTATGAAAACTACAAATCTGCATATCTGGCTGGTTTTCGTGGGCTGAGAGTAAACAAATCTTTGACGATCATTCGGTAACAAAAGTATGAACACTTAAACTTTTCTGTGGCTTGATCAGCCTTTCCTCTTTTGTTTGGAGTTATGTAATGGGAAAGGATTTTGTTTCGAAAACCTTTAAAAAAATGTAAATTGCCATATACTATGCATTCGCCATTATTAAATCTGACTTCATAATTAAACGTAATGCAACAATTCTACAACAGTCGTGTTGCCTCATAAAATGTAATATGTGCTTTAAAATTCCGTTATTATTTTATTCAACGAACTTTTTATTCAAATTTAATGAAGTAAAGAATTTCAACAATAACTTATAAGCACCCAGCATACTGAGAATCGGTGAACTTGCATTTTTCATTTCATACAGTCTAGGAAATGAAAATCATCAAAAACAATAAATAGGACGTTCAGCTCACAAGGGAATCAAATCGCATTAAGAAAGTTGTGATAAAAATGGATATACAAATTTTGTGAACTACTTAATTATACTGGAAAAAGATTACAATATTTGAAAACATCAGAATAATAGAAGATACCTCGTATATCTTTTGAGATCGGAAAGAACTTCAGATAAAATTTTTAAAGAGGAAATATCTTCAAAATAATCCAAAGTCGATTCGATTCCTTTTTAAACTGAACACCCTAAATCTGGAGTCAATGGATTAAAAAAAATAATTTTACTAGTTCTAAAGAAATTATTTTCTATCTATCAAACATTTCTGTTTTAATACATGAAACTTGAATTGGTAATTCATAGAGGTTTGTATTTACTTTAATTCGATATTACGATATTCAAGCTAAGTACGTGATAAAAACAAAGTGATTTCATACACATACTCTACATACTTCTTTGGTGCTTCGTATGCTATAAAATTTCTTAATTCTATAGAAATAATTATTTCTGCTAATTATGTCGAAAGTCTACAAACTCTAAGATGCATTGAAAATAAATGCCTGAATTTCATGAAAAAAGAAATGAGCAAGCTGAAAAATGTATATCTTGTTATAATATGCATGCTTTCAAAACAAATATAACGCGCTGCTTACAGGTTTATTTCTGTTTTAGAAGAATAGCCATTTTCCTAATGAGGCGAAATTTGCAAAAAAAGTTTACATGAGCTAGACCTAAAGGCTTGAGGAAACCTCTCAAAGTAATACGAATATTCCGTTTGAAAGCCTTGCTAATGCAGTAGATAGATTCTAGCTTCATTCTTTTTCTCAAAAACTATACCAAATAACTTTTTGAAAACTTAAGAGGCTTTTAAATGCCGCTTATACAGCCTTATTATGCTCCAGGAACATGGATCGATTTTATACAAGATCCATGGATAGAAGCTGTATCAAAATTTTCCTTGCTCCCGACCGGAGTTTTGTTGTTATTATCAAAGTATAGTGAAAGCATTAAGTTTCTTTTTGTAAACTTATTTGAAGGCAGATAAAAGTATTTTATGGGATAGAAAAAGAATACTGCGCTTTTGCATATTAGAGTATTAGTAAAATAGCTTTATTTGCTAATTATAAGTAAAAAAATCATAGCAAAGCAATAAAGAAACATACAATAGTGAAATAGTACGTATGTTCTCTAGAATACGGAAGATTAATTAAATACCAGAAAAATTGTCGTTCGTGTGTAAAATTAGTTTTTCTGGAGATCACAACTTTAATACCAAGTAGAAAATATACTCAAAAGGTTGAAATAAATTTTTAAATCTGAGGTACTTTATTTTTAATTGGTGAATATTTCGTTATTCACTAAAAAAATAATATCAATGATCATTTAATCGTTGCTGTAAGGGTTACTTGACCTGCAATATACAATTATTTACAACACTCGAACTGCAGTGTTTACATTTTAGACTAATATAAAATTAAATTTTATGCTCAAAAATATTATTATCAGAAATAACAAAAATGCTGCACCATGCTATGTTAGAAATAACTTTTCAGACATTTTTGAACAAGAAATATTTATCTGAATAATAACGACTGTGTTTTCTGACTGTGTATTTTTCAAATGTTGAAAATTATTTCGCTTCCGCTGGTTTCATAATCTAACGTTACACTATCTTTTAACGAATTTATTATTTTCCACACAAGTTATACTCTTCAGTGCTAACATATATTTTTCTCTTTGTTTGTGAACCGGTATAACTATAGAACCATTAATTTATTAGAATTCGACTCATCTAGTGCAGCATACCTGCTGGGTCTCTAAACAAACTGAAGATAATTTTACGCCTATGT